>PVJD01010797.1:0-50877 GCA_004026545.1 Mormoops blainvillei
AATTGCCCTGCCCCTCGGAGCACCCCGGAGCCTGCGCGAGCGCCCTCCCTCCCAGAATGGCCCGTGTTTGCTTATCTCTCCAGTTTCAAGCACAATCTCTTTGGAGGGCTGGCCGACGAGGGCACAGCAGCAAACGCCAAGATAATCCAGTGTCAACGACAGGCGGCCGTTCGGCAGGACTGCAAGCCAGACGCACTGAGGCCGCTCAGAATAGCAATGAGTACGGAGTCCGTCCCTTTTCAGGGACCCTCGCCTGCCACGCGAAGGACGCAGCCCCTGTGCTGATGAAGGAGACTGCGCAGTCAGCACGGCCGCTAATGAAGAGGCTCCGACGGGGGCCGAGGCGGCGGGGAAGCTCTGACTGAACAAATAAACGAGGGCAGGGAAAGAATAGGAAGGATGGCCTTTAAAAATACGTGCGTGTCCACAGACTTCAAACCACGCTGCTTAAAGAAGGCGGCCCGTCCTTTCCCAAAGGCAGGGCTGCGGAAACGTGGCTGAGCCTGACGGGAGCCCGAAGGCTACTTTTGTGAGCTTTCTGCGGTGCGTGCCTGTGCATTGTTGAATTTGTAGGTATGTAAATCTGGGCCGAGGAAGGAGGGAAGCTGCTTATCCGGCAAAAGCTCGGAGAGCCGTAGTGCCCTTAGAACGGCCAGGACGCTCCCACGCGCCACGGGACACTGCATCCTCGCGAGCCAGGAGGGGCCCACGCCAAGCACGGTTAACACAAACACGGCAGCCTCTGCAACGCAACAGCCCTTGCGGGGTCTGCAGTCAGCTCGCTTGTTAGAAGCCACGCCACAGTTATTAGCTTCACTTGCACACGGCACGCATATTAAACGGCGAACGGCATTCTGAGCCTATTATGAGGCCGAGCGGGGGCGTGGCATCAGGAGGGCCCGGGTTAACCACAGATGGGCGGGGCCCCAGCCCAGCACAGCGCGTCCGGCGCAAACGCCTGCGTGTTCAAATCCCGCTGTGGTAGCTGCAAGCGATGCCAACGGGAACGCGTTTCCTCATCTCGCGCTGCCTCTGCGCTGGCTTCTGTAACCCGGGGGGCATCAGGAAGAGGCCGAATTAAAACACGGACCACGTGCTTCAACGGGACTCTGAGGCTCCGCCTCTGCCGCCGCCGCCGCCCAGGAAACCGCGCCGCCAGGTCTGCGGCCCGCAGCGGGGAAGAGTCAAGACTTGGGCGGTGAACCGTCAGCGTTTCTGTCTTTATCCGTACTCCGTGGTTGGTGCTTTGGGGACCACCAGAGACAATCGGAAGGCTCCCAAGCCAACGACGCAGGATGCCCCGCTTCGAGGGAGCCCAGCTCCTTGCTTTCCCCTGCCCAACAGCCCCCATCGGGGCACCGGGCGCCTCCCTTTTCTCCACTGGGAGCGTCCGATCTCTCCACCGCGCCTCCGTGTCTACCCAACGCAGACGGCGGCTGGCTCCCTAGGTCAAGAAACCTGGGGAGGAATAGTCCGCGTTCGTTCTCATTTGAGAGGTCTTCATTCGCTCCCACATCATAACGGGACTTTCTGTACAAGGCTGTGAGGGTTTGATAAAGTAATGGGCCTGATGGCTTAGGGCGGGGCCCAGCACGTGGCAAGCGAGAGGGGCTTGTATTCCGGGGTCTCCTGAGCCCTTGACCCTCTCTGACAAGAGCCAGCAAGAATCGGTCGCCTGTTTTCCTCTCGGAACCCACACTCCCCCGAGGCAGCGAACTGAGGCCCAGGTTCCTGCTGGAAAGAGGAAACAGGAAATGGAAGCCAAGCGACAGAAAGTTAAGAGCGCAGAGCGTTATTTCGCCGCCTACCTGAGCCAGCCTGGGGACAGCCCTGTCCCCTGTGCACACCCAGCCCAACGGGCTGCGGCCTCTATTTCTGTGTTTGGAACCAGGGAGCACATTTCTGCTGGGGACGCCTGCAGGGAGAGAGAGGCCTTCGGGGGGCTCTTTCATTGCTGCGATCATTGGATTTTTCTCAAGATGCCGACCTGCCCGTACAAACTTACATTCCCCTGAATGGATATTCCTGGCCCAAGGGATGATGACTTTTGTCGCTTCCCTCTATGCGAATGAGAAACTGAAAGAGATGGAGAGACATCCTGAGACACGTCACGGCAAATGCGTCTAGACGTCTAGGGTGTGTCTGTCTCGGGGCTCACGTGAGAGGGGGGAGGGAGAGACGTGTTCTCGGTGCCTGACACAGAAGGAGGGGCTGGACCGGCACGTTTCCGCAGTGACGTGGCTGATACCGGTCGTCGTACCTGCCTCTTAGCACCATGACTGCTCAGCCCTGCATTTCTGATTGATTTGCATGTCTTTTGATATATTTGGCCTGGCAACTTAGGTGAAAAATAAGTGGTTGAACTGGTTCCAAGGAGACCCTCAAGAGCCCGGAAAGGGAAGACGTCCTCCTTAGAAAACAGCACATCGAAGACCTATGTCATTAATCAGTGTGCCCTCGATAAATTAAAACATCATTTCGAAGTGTTTATTAGGCATTCTCGGAGAACACGGGTGCCGGGTCGATTTTTAATGAGAATGCTGTACAAATGTCTAGTCTGCTCCCAGATCACTGCTGGGACCTCCTGGCCCAACACGGAGGCGAGCGACCACTCAAGACAGACCATAGCCATGCCCGCTGCACCCGCGTTTTCCCACGCGCAGCCCCAAATGAGAGATCTGGGGCGGGGAGCAGGGGTCTGGACCCTGCCACAGCCCGGACGAATCCATGCAGGGCGGCGTCCGGGTTAATGAGGGGAGGGGAGGGGAGGGGAGGACGGCCCAATTCCCGGGAGGCAGAGAGGGGCACGGACACCCACTGCCACTTGCGTCCCCACGCTGAAGCCATCTGAACTGACATTAGAAAGATTTTATTCACCCACCATTTCTAAAATAAAACGCTCTGCAACAGGAGACAGAAATGCCACAAAGTACGAAATAACCACATTTCTCTCCAGAGGAAAGAGAAACGAATAATACAGAACATTAAAAAAAAAAAAACAACAACCAAGTATAGGATATTGTAATCTATGTATACAAATATTTTAAAGAACACGTTGCGGGTTCTTTTCCTTTTTTTTGTTTATGTGGAGTTCAGCCATCTTCAAGTTCAACGCCTGGGAGACCCCGGGGCCTGCGCACCCAGCGGATGCTACAGGCCACGTGAGAGTGCCGCCACCCTGTCCTCCATGGAGGACAGCTGCCCTCCATGGAGGGCAGAGGGCGGCGGTCCGTGGTCACAGCCAGTCCTTGCAGCTGACTGGCCTCTTGCGCATCAGGGTTTCCCTCCCTTCTTTCCTGCTTTCTTCCCCTCTCTCTAAAAGTAAATAAATAAAATCTTTTAAAACAAACTAAAGGAGTTCATCATCACCAAACCATTATTACCTGAAATGTTAAAGGGGCTTATTTAAGAAAAAGAAAAAGATCAAAACTATGAACAATAAAATGGCAATAAATACACACCCATCGACAGTTAAATACGAAGAACGAGCTAAGCGAACAAGAACAGAGACAGAATCGCGGACTCGGGGAGCGTTTTCCTGGCTGCCAGGTGGGACGGGGCGTAGGCGGGCGGGGGAGGAGGCGAGGGGATTGGGGAGCACAAACAGGCGGTTACAGAACGGCCACGGGATGTGTCGTGCAGCACAGGACATAGAGCAGCCAAAGAACTTACATGTGTGACCCGTGGACGTGAACAACGGTGGGGGGACTGCCTGGGGAGTGGGGGGCCAAAGGGGGAAAGGTCAGGGCAACTGTAATAGCATAATCAGTAAAATATAATTTAAAAAAAGAAAATGAAAGATTTCCAGGCACGCAGAGGGGCCGGGCCACACAGGAGTGTGTCATTGGAGACCGAGGCCCCGCGGTCTCGCTAAACTGAGAGCCTGTAACTGGCGCTGCTCCAGAGCGGTTTGACTCAGCTCGCAGCTCAGCCTGTGTCTTCTGTGGCCCACAGCACCTCGGCCTTGCAGGGTCAGTCACCCAAGGGTCCCAAGCCCCAGCACGGGAGCCGCGCCCTGGCCTCCGGCCTCGGAGCTGGTTGCAGAGAAAGAGGGCGAGTTGTGCGCGCGCAGGGGAAGCACAGCATCCGCTGGCCTTTAGACGCCGAGCCCTCGCGTCCGCGCCCACGGCGCCGTCCGGCTCAGAGGGAGGCTCAGGGGTGCCGTCACCTCTTCGTAGGCCCGGGTGTTGTGGCTCACAGGGAGGAGGCACAGCTCAGGCCAGAGGCTCCCTGACTCAACAAAAACGAGTCAAGTCGTCCCCTTTCCAGTGTGACTTCAAACACACAGGATGCGACGTGGGCTCTGGCTGGGGTGTGGGTGTGTGTCAGGTCGCAGCCAAGCCGAGCCCAGCGCCCCCTTGTGGTCCTTGGGGAGGCTTCAACAGAATTCCTCTCCTTACATGAGCCCCGATTTATTTTCTTTGAAATAGATCATTACCCATGAGGGGTGAGCGAAGCCAGGCAGTGGCATTATCAGAAGTGAGAGAGAATAACTACAATGGTCTAGAACCATCAGCTCCCGGGAAAGCCTGCGCGGCGGGAAACTGCGACTGGCGTGCTCTGACGACGATGACAGCCCTGGTAATAGAACGCTAGGTGTGTTTCAAACGGTTTACTGCTCAACCGTGTAACAAGTGACATCAGCGACACAGCAGAACAAGTTTCCTGGTGTCTCCCGCACCTCGTCGGCACCCCCAGGTTCCGGGGGCGTGACTCACAGTCGCCAAGACCCGAAGGAAGCAGGCTAAGGGCTTGCTGACGGACGCACGGATAAAGAAACGCTGACCCGTTTGCACGATGGAGTATTCTTCAGCCATTAAAAAAGAAATAAGAAAAACTAATTAAAAAAAATTAGACAATCTTATTGCTGACTTGCAAGCTCTACTCCAAGTCCCTTACCAAAGTTGACTGTGTGGCCTTTTATAGCAATGAAGACCTGATTAACAATCCCCTTTTGTTAGATGGAGAAACAGAAGCTCAGGTAAGTCGTGTGACCTGCTGTCGTCCTGGGTGGGGGGGCATTTGCCTTGTGGGGTGACTGCCTCCTGCCTCCTCACTCCCTCCCCTGCCCCCTCCATCGGTCACGGCCTCATGCATGTGGTCACCTTTCACACGGTGTCACGAGACAAGCAGAACCCTGCCCTGTGTGAATGGCCTCTGGCGGTGTTCTCTTGTATTTCCTGCCATTTTTCTAAAGACTCCCAGGTTCCAGCACTGTCTCTGGGTCCCAGAGCACGCTCCAGGTGGAAGTGGGGGGACCTGAGTCCCAGGCAGTGACCACCAAGCCTGTGTGCCACCTGCCAGTCACAGGACAGCCACTCTGCTCCGCAGCAGGACAGGGATGCTCACCCCTGAGTGTCGCCAGGAGGGGCTTCCAGCTCTGCCCCGTTGGGTGCAGGAGGAGTGGGTGTCACTTCGGAACAGTAACATGACAACGAACTCACCACCGTCAGCAACGAGATCTAACAAACGGAAGCAAGCTAAGCCAACAACTAGAACAGGAAGAGAACCACAGAGATGGAGATCACACGGAGGGCTATCAGCGGGGAGGGGGAGGGTGGAGGTGGGGGACAGGCCCAGGGGACAAGAAGCAATAGTGGTAGGTACAAAATGCGGGGTGGGGGGTTAAAAAAAGCCGAGGAACTCACATGTACGACCCGTGGGCGTGAACTAAGGGGCAGATGCTGGGGGAAAGGCGGGACATGGTTGGCGGGGGCGAAAGGGGGGCAAATGGGACAACTGTGACAGCATAATCAATAAAATATACTTAAAAATTATTTGTTCGAGCTAGATTCCCAAGTACGCAGGCTAAAATTAACACCTCAACTTCTTCACTCAAAAATGACTTATTCATCACAGCAGTTCTGTTCGTAAGGGCGACAAATGAAATAAAAAAAATCTGGATACGCCCCAAACGCCTGCCACCCGGGAAAATAGACAAAGTGTCGCATCATCACAAAATGCAATATTATACAAAGAAAAATAAATGACCTAGAGCTACACTCAACAAGATGGATGAAACTTAGAAACACACGGTTGAGCGGAAAAACAGGTACACGCTGCAGAAGGCCAACGAGTTCAGAAGCCAAGCCAGTTAAATTCACATCGAGGCGCACGTATAAAACAGGGAGGGAGGGAGGGAAAAATCAAACACCTGTGCCTGTAAAGCGCCCCGGGGTGGAGGTACTTCCCAAAGAGAGGCTCATGTGCCCAGATAAGCCAAGAAAGTGTTACAAGTGGAGAGAAGGTATGAGAAAGAATTTGAGGGAGAATGGGACATTTCTACACCCCCACGTAGAGAGGAGCCCATGCTATAACTTTGTCCCCTGGCCTTGCCTCAGAAGTGGGCACGGAACCTGTGATTTCTAGAGGACTCTGCACGAGTGCTGGGATCTTCCCCATGGGGGAGGATCCAGGTGTGGGTGGGGAGGGGCGCGGTGCGAGGGACGAGGCCCCGTGGCTTCTCCCAACTTCTCTCTGGCGCCCGAGGACAAGGAAGGGGTGCCACCCAGCCTCAGGTCCCTCTGCACAGGTCTCTGTCTCCTGCCACTTCCGGGGGCTAGGATGGAGCCCCTCGAAGGGGCAGCCATGGTGGACGGAGCACCAGAGGTCTCCTCAGCTCTGGTGGACGGTGCCGCCCCGGGCGCGAGAGAACCACATGAGACAGGGAAGACAGCCCCCGACAGCACCGGCCTGGATTTCCCATGAACCCCCGGGCGGGAGCCGGGCCAGGCTGGACCACATCTAGAAACAGAAATGCATGTGGCGTGCTGCCTGTGGCGTGCCCATGAGAATTGCTTTCCACTTATGTGTAAACTGCTCGGAAAGCGTGATAAACAGAATACCCCTCACCCGCAAAATACCTGTTCTGTGACCCCCTGAGTCTCTGAGCAGGTGCCACGTGGCAGAAGAGGACGTGACAGTGCGATTAAGGGCCCAGACCTCGAGGTGGGAGAGTGTGCTCGATTATCTAAGGGGGATCTATCTAACCCCACGAGGCCTGGAACCTTCTCTGGCTCGAAGCAGAAGGGACACAGCAGCAGAGGCCGGGAGTCAAAGCAGGAGAGGGACTCGGCGTGTCATCGCCGGCGCGAAGATGAACAGGCAAGGACCGTCCCTGGCCTGGAGGAGCTGAGGGAATCGGGGACCCAGCCCTGTGGCCCCGAGGAACTCCACCCTGCCAGCAGCCTGATGGCGCCGGGGGTCAGGGCCCCTCCCAGAGCCGCCAGGCGAGAGCCCAGACCAGCACCAGGGAAGCGGAGAGGCCAGCCGACCTCTGACCTGCAGCCGGGAGACAAACAGAGGTACCACGTGGGTGATGAGGGTCACGGCAGAGACAAGAAGCTACGGCAAGACAGGAAACACAGGGACATGCCCACGCTTGACAATGGCCACCCAGAGCTTCAGGAGGGAGGGAGCGAGCTGACCCTCCCAAGGGAGCACGTGACCAGCCAGGAAACATTTCTTGGCCTTCACGTTATCGCAACCCGCGTGGATGCTGGGCCTGCAGAGAACTTTCCAGAAAGCCCTGGGCTCTCCTCAAGGAAGCTGGAGACAGCGGCTCCTGAAACCCCTGTTAGAGACAGACTCTGACGGGGAGGAGGGGAGACCCGGCGGGCAGCCCGCCCCCTCCCGCGTCCCCTTCATTTGTCGTGGGGATTTAGTGACGAAGGTGCCCATGGAGTTCAACTGCAGCTATTACTGGGCGGAAAAAATTTCATTTTCACTGCTTAACTAGGAAATAAAAAAAAAATCAATCTACATGACAAGGACATTTTTAAAGTCTAATTTACCGAAAATTATATAAAAAACGTAGAAAGTCATTTTTCCTCCTAGTATGGATCTCAGCTCTATTTATATGCAAATGTCGGCGGTCCTGAGCCTGTTTCATGTTTTACAGTTTTGAAAAAGTGCCCATTTCATAAGCCTCAGATTAATGAAGTCCTGATAAAAGGCAGAGGCCCTTTTAGAAAGCTGTTTGAGAAGGTACATTCCTGAAAGTACATTTTCTAACAGGTATTTCTTTCCTCGGCATAAAGCCACGATGAGTAATTTTTCGATGTAATCCATTCTGGTTTTCTCCGTATTACTCCAGGAATGTGTTGATCCTTTAAGAAAAACAAACGTGGAATTTAAAAAATAAACACCAGCCTCGTAGCGGCCAATCCAAGCTGCCCACGTCCCACCTCTGTACAGCGTTATCTGCAAAGTGGCACCCACGTGGTGACCAGGTTCTGTTCAGAGTCTTGTCTCCTGTTCGGAGCCCCCCTTAGTGCTTCCCTGGGTGTTAACTGCACTTCGGTTCCCCCTGGGAGAGAAGCACGTAATGACAAGGAGCCAAACTTTCGTGGTTTTGTTTTTGTTTTTTAAATTTTTTTCTAATTTATTTTATTTTTAGACAGAGGGGAAGGGAGGGAGAAAGAGAGGGAGAGAAACAGCAATGTGTGGTTGCCTCTCGCGCACCCCCTACTGGGGACCGGGCCCACAACCCAGGTACCTGCCCTGGCTGGGGAATCGAACTTGCAGCCCTTTGGTTTGCAGGGCGGCGCTCAATCCACTGAACCACGCCAGCCGGGGCCAAACTTTTGGTTTTTAATCCATAGTCAGGTAAGAAGAAATTGTAACGTGCTTGGGATGACGCAGAAAGAAATTTTTCTATTGTTCTACTTTTCATCCTGATGTCAGCGTCCCTGTGTGAGGGGATTGGCTGCCCTTCCCAGGCAGAAGCGGCAGGCTTCCTGGGGGGAAACTGTCGTCCAGGAAACTGGTCCCTTGAGCCAAAAAGGTTGGGAACCACTGCTTTATGGTTACAGAGCGAAACCCCTGCTTCCTGGTCCCCTGCCCATGGGGCCGGCTCTGCTCCCGCCATGGTCCATGTGTGCGCATGGTCCGTTTCAGGCTTTGCATGTGGCACCTCCCACTGGCGGACCCAGTCTCTCACCTGCCGCAAATCTCTAAGCTCCCCCTCCCTGTTAGCCACTGTCTGCGCTAACAGCTGGGACGCTGATAATTCGAGCTCACACTGTCTTAAGGCCCTGACATCAGCCTTCAACCCTGAGGGCCAGAGGACCCTTGGCTCTCTATGGTTGCCCATTCAGGCTCCAAGGATGAGGGCATGGACGTCTTTGGTGGGAGCTGCCTGGGCCTTGGAAGAGGCCCTATGGTTCGAATGAGGTGTGAACCACACGGACCTGCCCCCAAGAGACACCCGCTCAGCGCCCAGGGCCAGGATCACAGGAGGAGGACTGGCCCTGGGCTCTGACGTCCCAGGGGTTCCGGCGCACACCAAGGTTGGAGAGCCACGGGCGTGGTGCGATCTGGGCTGCCCTCCAGGGCCCCCTGGGGGCTTCTCCGCTCCAGCCCCAGGCCTGGCCCTCACGGCTTCCCTCAGTGCCCAGGGAACTGCCATCCAACGGGCTGGGGACAGAGCCGCAACAAAGCAGCAAGTCTCTGCTCTTGAGGAATAATTGCCTGCTAGAGCAACCAACCTTTCCTGTCAAGGGCGTTGGGGTGAATATTTTAGGTGTCCAACAGCACATAATGTCTGTGTCATTTTTATCACCTTTAAAAATGGAACCTAGTACAGGAGACAGGACGACCAACCTTTGTTTTCGGGGTGAGGAAACTGAGGCAGGGGAAGAGTGTGATTTACAGCAAGGACTGAAACGCAGGCTTCAGGGCTGATGCACACAGTCTGCGTGTGAAAGCCACAACACGAACGCAAGGACAGTAATGACAATGCAAAAAGCCACACTCTCCGGCTGCACATGGGCACTTCCTGGGTGACAGGCATTCGGTCTGAGGCCAACTGCACGGTGACCTCCTGCATAAAGTCCTATTATTCCTGTTTTCCCAAAAGAACATCGAGGCACCGAGAATTCACGGGACGTACCCAAGCTCACACAGCCAGAAGGCGACAACGTAGAGTCCACAACATACCCCACCGACGCCAGAGCCTGCCTCCAACACATACGTGTCTCTTTTCCCTGAAAATGTCGCAGCCCCGGCCCGGACCCCCCTGCTTGCAGAATGGTGACGCTGATGGGGCGGAGAAACAGGGGGCCCACTACCAGCTGCCCACCATCCCCCCCATCCCCCGCACTTAGCACACACGCGCGGGAGCTTTAGCAAAGGCCTGATGGAGAACACCAGACGCCAGACACGATTCCACCCCGGGGTCGCGGCTGCCGGATGCCTCGCTGTCCCTCAGCCGACGCGCATGTCATTTTCTCCCCATCCCTGCTTCTGAAACGCCTGCTGTGATGAAGAACTTGCGAGAGATTTTCCCACAGCCTCTGCGTGGGTGCCTCTTCTGGAATGTTAAGTAGCCCATTTCTGACATCTGCCCCGGCACTGAGTTTTTAAAGATCCCTGACATTTATCGACAGGCAGTAATTAGTCCGGAGAAGCCGACTTCTGCAGGAAGGCAGGCTTCTTTCCTCGAGCCCACTCTGGGCCACGCCGAGGGAGGGCCTGCACGTGGTCCTCCCGGGCGGATCGCGGGCACCCGGCCCTGGGGAAGGAGGCCCAGGCCGTTGGCTCTCAGAGGCGTGTTGCTGGCAAAGCCGGCCGTGTGCTCAGGACTCCCGAGAATTAGGGTGTCCAGAAATTTGGTGCTTGTTGGAGCCCAAAGGGCTCAATCTCGTGTTCCAAACAGGACAGATCTGAGAAAGAGACAAACACGCAGGGAGTCGGGGCACGGACTGGGCAGCCTAGACAGCAGCCCGTCTGAGCCCCACGTGTTAGCTGACCACCCGCTCGCCCTCGAATGTCCCTTATGCCTATGGGTCCACTTGAGTCGGTTCCGGCGCCGCCTCCTCCAGGGGGATTTCCCTGAGTCCCGTTCCAGCAATTTCTCCTCTTCGTGGCCCGAATGCATTTCCCTTTGGATTAGTTAAGCCATTTTCGATCGAATTTATTGACAAAATATTGGTTAACAGTTATATACATTTCAGGTGTACAGCTTTCTAATCTGACATCTGTGTGCTCTGTGGCACACTCACCCCCAAAAGTCTAGTTTCCTTCCATTGCCATGTATTTGTCATTTTAGGTTGCAAAGGGGAGGAACCCACTTTGCCTGGTGATTACTTTATTTCCCAGTTTCCACACACCCGACTAACTTGACACTTTTTAAGGTGTAACATGCATAGTAGCCTTCGCTCCAGCGCAGACAAAAGGCCAAAGCATTTTTTTTTTTTTTACCTCGAACACTCACACTCCTGTGTGCTCACTGCCACCTCCCATCGGTCCCCACAAGACTCTTTGATATTACTTTGTTGTTGCCAGTGTTTCCATTTCATACCTCGTTGAGTTTCTCCCCTGGGACAGCGCAGGTGAGAACCCAGACAGGGGCCGGGGGCTGGTTCCCCATCCCTGTCACTCCGGAGAGGATATCGTGTGTGAGTGTCTGAGAAGTGGCGGCTCTGCTATCTGGCCTTGTCCCCAGGCCCTGTCGCTGGGCCAGAGGGTGCCACAGGGAGCGACCACGGATCTCCAAAGGGGCCCATGGCCCGCATGTCAGCCCTTGGTGCTCTCAGTCTCTGAAGCAATTACTGTCGGAACACCTGCCAAAGAGTCATTTCAAATGCGCCCGTGAAGTCCTGTCTAAAGTCGCTCCTGAACATGCGGGGCAGAGCGTCCCCGTTCTCCCAGCCAAGGGGCACCTGGCCCGGAGGGAGGGATCGATCCGACTTTGAGGCCTCCCTGGGACCACAGTACCCGGTGCTCCCGGTGAGTAACCAGAGAAACGCAGCGTGTGTCCTGAGATGGTGACAGTGACAGGCTGGGGTGAACTCAAAGAGCCTCCACGCACAGGTTCAAGCCATCTGTCTGTGCGTGCGACACGCACGGGGCTGGCTCCCCCCTGGATCCATCCTTCCACCCTGCCAGTAATTGGTTTAGGGGCGGGCATGTGACCCCGTTCTGACCAGTGCGATGGAAGAGAAATTGCACCGGAAGTCCCTGGAAAAGGCCCCCTTGCTGATGAAGGAGCCGCGCGGAATATTTCTGGATCGCAAAGGAAACCCTGGGAATTCGGCGGCCGTGCTGCCGGAGCCGGGGGGCCCGGCCTGAGGCCGAGCTCGCGAGCGGCAGAGGGGAGCAGGAAGAATGGGACTTGACTCTGAGATGCTGTGAATCTGTCTGTTCTGGGGCCTCCACCCTTCGGACTTCTTGAGGTGCTGGCCTTTCCTTATCATTTAGCTGTTTGGAGTCGGATTTTTTTTTTTTCTGGAAGCATCTTTATTTAGACTCTACGCTATCTTAAAACATAAAAACCCTTGGGTGGAAGCATGCTTTATCTCCAGAACGCCCAGTTGGAATAGCCACGTGGTTCCTGTGCACACGCAGGGGGTCCTTGTCTTTCTCCCCTTCACTGCTGTCCCCACACACGGACACACGACAGTCACCAGAGTCCTCGGCCCCACCCGCCTGCATCGCTTCATACACAGGATCTGCCCACCTGGCCCTCTTTACGTACAGTGCCCGCTGTCGTCTCCGCACGGTGCGTGTCCTCGCACTGCGGTGCCCAAGAAAGACGCCCAGAAAGTGCCAGGTCTACAGGGGCTGTTACAGAAGGCTTTGCAGGGGCACAACACGCAGGACTTACAGAGTGACACCTGCCCCGTCACAAAGGAGAGAAGAGGGCGCTGGGCTTTGACTCTGTCTGGGTTTCCCCCGCCTTGAGAATCAGCGACCAGCTTCCCATGGTCTGAGGAGAATCCTCCTCTCTGGGCAGAGAAGAATTAGGAATTTTTGTTTCCCACGTAGAGTGTGAACACTTTAAGAGAGGATACAAATATTTTACAAATTCAGGCTTTGTCAACACAACCAGATGAGGTCGGAGTTACCAGAAGGACTTCGGGGGGAAATGAAAATTTATGTTTTTGTGTCGTTTGCACTTTCCTTTTTGAGATGGGCTCAGGGACTGTCTGGCGTGCTGAGGGGAAAAGGGGTCTAGATGAGGGGGATGGTCCTGGCAACCCCACCACTGCCCCCCACACAGGGGGAGGCACGTGAGGACCCGGGGGGATAAGGAAGGACGCTCCCCTGCAGGGACAGTGCTGGGGGCGGGAGTGGGGTCTTCTCCTTGCCGCACGCTCTTCTGGGAGACAGGACACGTGGTCAGAGTACACCATTTGGGAAATCGGGGTTTCTGGTGTCCCTGTCGGGTGCTCGCCATAGGGTTCAGGGGGAGAAATTCAGAACATGCAAATGGGCTGCAAATTACCTTCCGCACCTCCGTGGATGGGCCCCCCTTCTCTATTGGGCTCGGCCACCGCCTCTGGCCCACAGGGATCCGTGTTATCCTCGGGGTGGCTAGTCATGAAGAAAGTGTTTTCTGATTCCACAGATGGACTTCTCTCTCTGGCCTCGGGTGGGCGCAGTGTATCGCACCGCCCTCCCCCTGACATGTGGCCTCCCTGGGAGATGTGCCCCCATTAGCTATGCACCGGCTATCGGAAAGTTTGCGGCTGGAGTTGGAGAACTGGGGTGTTCCACGTTGCCAGGCGATGAAAAGGGAGTATTGATTTTCCTCCAGAAATAGAAGGGAAAAGAAGGCTCTGAGTTACAGTGAACACCTCAGAATATTAATCCACTGTTGCAGCCAAGCGAGGGGACTGCCGCAGAAGCGGGAGGTGCCCTGCCTCTCAGTAACGGTTCTTCCTCGTGGGCCACTTCCCGGGCTCTCCCCAGCTTGGATCTCCAGTGACACCCACATCAGCGGAGGTCACAGTCCTGCCCTCCAGAATGTAAGATATTAAACGTGTTGCCTTAAGCCGATAGACGTATGGCAGTTTGTTCAGTAGCAGTAGGAATCTAATCCAGGCATAACGTCCCCAGTTTGCCACAGTCCCCGCCACTCCCTATTACCACCCCCAGTCATTCCTGCTTTCCATTTCCTGCCCAGCTCCTGGAGGTACACAAACGTTCAGACCCCACCTCCAACCAGCCGTCTCCCCCCGATGCCTTGGCAACTTTGCACTTTCTGATGATTGGAGCAGGCAGTGTATTTCTTTGGGGTTTGTAGTTCTGTCTGGGAACAAGGGATTCTCAGGAAACGGGTGCTGACCATCCACACTCTCATTCTATATCACCACTGTAGCGTCATAAAGTATTGCCCAGCGTGCCACCCCAGTGTGCCCGCCAGCCACCCTCTGGAGCCACTTTGTTTCGCTCGGGTTTCACCAAATAACAAATCTTTACGGCCGAGGGCAGGGCTCTCTTCCCAGCAGTTGGTTCACAGGAGATGCAGGCGGGAGGAGGTTGTTTGCAACACGACACGGAGTCCCGGGGGGGTGAGGCCAGGCTCCTTTAGCTGGCTGCCCGCCGAGGGGGCTCCTTGGGGAGGGAGGGGAGTGCTGGAAGGCGGCTTTGTTCCCTCCGGAAGGACAGAGCAGTGAGACACGGGTCTCCCTGAAGCCACACAGTGAAGCAACCACGGACAGAAACGCCTCATTCCACCCAAAGCTTCCCCGCCGAGTCCCATCTTGTCTCGCAGTCGTGACGTGGCCCCGGCTGTGATGCTTCCAATGCCACTCTGGTGTGTGTGGCGCCCGCCCACCATAACCTCTTACTCCACGAAATATAATCACCCTGCACCGGTCGGGTCCTGTATGTTATCTTCCGAAACGCAGGAGCCGACCGAAATGCTACTTAAATACGAACAGCTTGTGCTTTCTCAACTTGGGGTAAAAAAAAAAAAATCTCTCTGTGGTGAAATAGAAGGACTTACAGGCACCCAGAGACTGAATCTGCCTTTTCAAAAGCCCCAACCTGGCTTCTTGGGCATCAGACGCTAACCGCGAGTGCCTTAATTTTAAATGACAGCCCTGCATGCGATGCCCCGAGGATGCTGCAGTGCTCAGGGACCTGTGGAGGGGCATCGGCTGTCAGTTTACAGCACAGCCGGTTTCGATGACGCAACCGAAGACAGTCCGCGCCACCACCTCTCCGGAGACCGGAGCGCTCGGCCGTGGCATCAGGACCAACGGCCTGTGCTCGGGAAGAGAGACGCCACACACTTGAAAATATTCATCAAACTGTGCCATTCAGTACAAACCGTCACAGTCACAAGAATTTCCTTTGAACAAAAACATAGTGACTGCGTAACAGGTACAGGGTCTCCTTTGGGGGTAACAGTCAAGTTCCGGAACTAGATGGGGGATGGCAGGTCACCATCACGAGCACATGCACAGTGGTCACTCACACACGGTTAGAGTGCGCATCTCACCGCAGTAAAGAAAAATACCCAGCAATGGGGCGCTGAAAAGAGCTGCAAACTTCTTCGTTGAAGACAGGTGTCCGGGCGTTCGCCCATCCACTTAATCGAACGGAACACCCACCCACTCCACGCCAGACCTTAGGGATGCAGCCCTACGGGAGACGAAGCAGGTCTCCCCTCTGCCAAGCCCCCCACGTCCCCCTGGGGGACAGACTGTGAGCCTGCGGCGAGCAGACGGCAACGGGCAATGTCAGGGCCTGGGGACGGCAGGAGAGACGCTGCAGCCAGGCGACCGAGAGGAGAGAGAACTGCAGCCGCTGCAGGGAGGGTAGGGGGCGGCTTCGCCGCCACGGATCCTTGGCCTCCTTCCACGCAGCAGCTTGGGGAGCTCCTGAGGAGAGTTTAGGGGCAGAGAGAGCCTGGGGGTGAGGCCCTGAGCAGAGAAGCACAAGGCCCGTCCCAGAACCCGACCCGGGCTGGAGGAGGAGGGGGTGTGGCGATGGGGCGCGAGAGGCAGGGCCTCCAGGTTGGTTCCCCCAAGGATGTAGTTCTTTCTTTCGGAGGAAAAGTGGACTCTGACTGGTGACAGGCTCCCTGCCCCACCACGTCCCGCAAACTGCAGGGACTGAATAGTCCTGGGCCCAAACCCGAAACCTCCGCACCGGGGGCCGCGGGCCCTGCAGCGCCCACCCTGCCTGGCCTCGCTGAGCCCCATTCCTGCCGAAGTCAGTCTCGCGGTGACCGCCGGCTACTGGTCCTCAGGGGCTGCCTCTTTCTGAGTCAGTGAATCCTCTCCATAATCTTATGAGATTGGAATCAGGATCAGGTGCCCCGTTTTACAGAGCGGAAATCCGAGGTTCGGAGATAGAAAGGAGCCCGTCCGAAAGTTTTACAGGGAGTGAAGGGCCCCCGCGGCACTCAGGCCCTCGGTGGTCTTGGCTGGAGTCCTCCGCGTCCTCCGCGTCCCTCCACTCGCCCACCCCCATTCTGTTCATTCTTTCCCTCTCATCTGGATGAACGTGTACCTGCCTATCTGTTACTAAGGCGCGGCGCGGCGCGGGTTAGCAGCAGAGAGGACTGGCGGGGGCGGGGCGGGGGGTGCACGCTCACTCCTGCTTGTCAGCTGATTACACGACTCTTCTGGACGCCCTGCAGCTGCTCCCACATAAAGGCGGCTCCGAACTGCACCCCGGCAGGAACATTTGAACAGTAATCAAGCGGAGTCTATTTATTCCTGCCTGTGGATGTAGACGTGGTCGGCCCTGCGCGCCCACGGCGTGATTCAAGGTGCGGGGGAGGGAGGGGGCCAGCGGCGCAGGGGCAGACGCTTCTCTCGATGCCCCGGTTCTCCCCGGGGGTCCTAGACGTGGCCCTACTCCCCGCTTCGGGAAAGCTCGCCTGCCCCTCTGCCTGGAATAGGAGTGGGTGTGGGCTGTCGCTAGGGGCGCAGTGCAGTGCACACCCGTGCCTTCGCCTGTCCGCCAAAACCTGACGTCCGCACGGCCAGTCCGTGAGGGCCGGGGGCTGCCACGGCCTGTGCGCCCGGGTGCTGAGCTGACCCACAGGCCCGCCACAGAGCCGGGGGCAGTGACGGGTGCTGGTCCACGCAGGCCCACGGCCCTTCCTTGGGAACTCCAGGTGTTGGGCAAGCTCTTCCTCCTCCGCTGGGCTTGTTGGCTCTTGGACCGCTAACCGATAGGTGCATGCTGTTCCCACCCGGCCTACAAGGTGCTCCTCACGCTCACAGGTGCTCGATGCCGGGGCGCGGGGGCCTCTGCAGGGCCGGTTGTCCCCTGCGGGGCCACCTACTAAAATGTCTTCTTACCCGCTCAGGGTGAGCCAGGCCTGCTCACGGGATGCCGCACTTGGGACCGGCCGTCCTTGCCGCGGGCTCCCCTTCGGTTCACAATTACACTGCATTTCCCGCCCGCCCTCCTGCGGGGGGTCCCTCACCTTGCGCTCAGGCGCCTGCAGTTTTATCCAGTCCTGTCGTGGGTTTGCAGTGCTGGTAGCCACAGCTGGCACCCGTTATGACCCCCTGGTGGGTCACGGCACCCATTTCAAGATGCCGGACCCAGACACCTGACCGTCCTGGGCTGATAGGACGGGACAGTGGAACGTTAGTGCTGCCAAGGGAGCAGACCCAGTACTCGGCCCCTTTGTTTCTTCTGGCGTGAAGAGGAGAGGCTTCCTGTCCCATCTGCGCAGAGAGAACGGCACGGCAGCTACAATAATGGACCCCTTTTGTGGTGATGCTCACGCCTGGCTGGAGTCCTTACCCCTCCTGACAGCAGGACTCTCTGAGCTGGACTCTCCTCCGCCTGTTTGGTTCCTGTGCGTCCGTCTCCAGGGGCTCTGAGAGGGGAGGGGCAGTGGCTCCTTGTGGGCTCCAGGGCCCTCGGCATCCAGCTGGCCTTGGCCCTTGGGAGCACACACAGAGTCACCCTGGCTCCCGCCCTCCACCGAAGGCCACATCTCCGATCTAATGGCTTTGCCCATGAGACCAGGGGACAAAAGAGACGAGAAAGCATCTTCCTGCCTCTACCCTGATGCTTCCATCAGGTCCTATGGTGGGCCGAACGTGCCCCCACCCCAAACACACGTCCACTTAGATCCTCGAACATAACGTTATTTGGAAATGGGGTCTTGGCAAATGCAACTAAGGTACCAATGCAGACGCGATCACACTGGGTAGGGGTGGGCCTGGAAGCCAGAACGAGTGTCCTTATAAGAGATGGAAAAGGACACACAGAACCACGCAAGGGAGTGGGTGTGGCTGTGAGGTGACAGAGGCAGACCGGAGTGATGCATCCACACCTGGGGAGGAAAGGTAGGTCCCTCCTCCAGGGCCTTGGGAGGGGGCACAGTCCGCCAACACCGGGGCGTGGGCCTCTGGCCTGCAGAGCTGTGATGGCATAAATGTCTCTGTTCAGGACCCCAGCATGTGGTCATTTGTCACAGCAGTCCGAGGACATCAGTGCAGAACCACATGTCCACCCCCAGACGTGCAAGGGGTTCACACGCAAGAGGGAGCCTTTGACCACTGAAGGGGGAACCTGGGATACAGTCTTCTTCCTTTCTCCCTCCCCAGGGGCCCCCTCTTTCTCATGCCTCTCAGAAGCGGGCCCACGAGGTCTGTAGTCAGTCCTGCCTCACGAGCGTCCCCCTTACTCCTGCCCCCCAACTTGCACTGCCTGACACAGCCAGCCTGCTGGGACATCACGGTAGCCCCACCAGGGCGGATGCATTTGGGGGTCTCAACCCACAGTCTGGTTGGACGTCATAGGGCGTGTATTCGCTTTCCGTCACTTCCGTAACAAATGCCACACACACAGCCGTTTCCACCCGCACCCGCTGGTCCGCTCCTAGTCCTAGCGGCAGGAGGCCCGGCGAGCTCAGGTGGGCTCTACACTGAGGGCCCCCCAGGGCTGAGATCCAGGTGCCAGCTGGGCTGAGTCTGACCTGGTGGCTCTGGGGAATTACCTGCTTCCCAGCTCAGGTGGTTGGAATTGAGTTCCATGTGGTTGTAGGACTGTGGTCTCCACCTCCTGGCCCACTGCTGTCCAGGGTCCAGTGGTCACTCCCTCTCGGCGCCTGCGGATGGCCCCTGTTTGCTTAGGTCAGACCCACCAGGGAGCCTCCTTTAAGGAAGTCAGCTGAGTAGCCGTCTTGATTACATCTACAAAATTCCGTTTATCATGTCAGTGTAATAACATGCGGTCATCATATCGACGGTGTCTGGGTTTAGAATAAGAAAGCTTTGGGCGCCATCTCAGAATGCTGCCTACCACAGCAGGCCTTCTGCGTCTCCCCCTTCTTCCTACCTGGAACACAGACACGACACCTGGGGACACAGCAGCCATTTTGTAACCATGATGCAGCCAAAGGCTAATGATGGTGGCAGAAAAATAGAACTTGGGTCTCACCTAGTAAGGCCCCATAATATGCTTCAAATTAACTCTCATTTGGTTAAGCTACCGTTCACGGAGGGAGGTTCTGTGACTCCCCCTGAACATAATCAGCCCTCTCTCATGCACCAGGATTGGCTCCTTCTGCTTTCCACAGATGGTGCTCTTGGCCCGGGATGGAACAGGTCATGAGAGCACGGGGCAGAACTGCTCCTCCTTCAGTCCGCCACGGCTCCAGGGATGGTGCCCGCCTGAGGCCGGGGGACAGGGAAGACACCCCCCGCCCAGGACTCCGGCCTTGGCAGAGGGCATGGTCCGGCCGGGGTCACGGGCCTGTCCTCAGCCTCCTGGGCCGCCCCCTCTGCACATCTGAATTCAGAGCACTGGCTTGCAGGGCAAATTGCATCATCTGGTTCCATCCGCTCGCTAGCCAGGAGCCTAACGAGGTCAGACAGGTAATGTAATTCTCCGTGTTCCCGAGCTTGCGCAGGAGAATGGAGCTTGATCTGATTTTTATTTCATAAAGTGGCCTCAGCACATTGGAGCGAGGACATTCACCTTTGGGTCCGTTTGTGTAATAAAGTAGGAATCTCGGGCGTTTCGATGGAGCCAGGACCTTATGCCTCTGCAATGGCGACTTGGTCCCCACGGTGCCAAGGACACGGCCTCCGAGCATTTGGGATCTTGGAGTTAGTCCTCTTTGCCGAGGAGAACAGAGCCTTCCAAACACCCTGGAGCCTCAGAGCAAGGCCCCAGGGGCTCGGCACCCGGAGTGGAACGGCACTCACTCACTGTAGTGGCTGTGGCGAACCCCATGTTGATCCTGTATCAGTTTGTTGCAAGGCGGCCTGGCCATTACTAATGCAAACTGAGGGAAGAAAACGCGGCGGAATCTAAGATCCGGGCAGGCCTGACCCACGCCCGCGACTGCTTGAGTGCTCACACTAAAGCACCGTTTTCAACCCTGAGAAGACACCAGGCAAAGGAGCCCACGTCCAAAGGCACCAATGAAAAACCTTTGATTCACCTGATCGAATTAGCGGAGCCATGAATCAGACATCTGTGGCTTATGAATGGCTGCCTGGCCGCAGTGACCCTTGGGCTGAACTGCCGAACTGAGCTCAGAGCTGGTAAAAATTCACGAGATGGGCGCGGATTTCTGAGACAGAGGCCGGGTGTCCAGCAGGCCTGCGGCGCTGGCCCTGCCGGCAGCCCAGGCGGCCCAGTGGGCTCGCTGCTAAAGAATAGCCCCAGGTGGCCACGGGCACCTGCTTGCAGGCTTAATTCTCTGTTCACCCCAAGCACCTTGGTTTTACGGTCCTGTCTCCACGTGGAAAAGTAATCCGACCCTGCTGAAACCTGGAACGTCCGCTGTGGGCGAGACGTTCTCCGGGGTCCTCGGGAGAACGGCTTTTCCTACGCTTCCCAAGACGAGGGCAAATAGCAAAATCGCGGATGTGGGCACTTGGGCAGGCCGGGACTCAGTGTCCAGCTCTGTCACCTTCTGGCTGTGTGACCTCGGGCAAGTGACTTGAGCTCTCCGGGCCTTGGTTTTGTCACCTGTAAAGTGGGTTCGATCCCGGCCTCGGGAGCTGCCTTCGGTGATCTGTTTTGCTCAAAGGGCCCGGCACATCTCAGAGATTCATCCTGTCCCCTCTGTCCACTCCCGGTGGTCGCCACAGAACAGCGTTCCTCTGGGGATGCCTCATTCTTTCATCCCCAAATCCCAAATAAGCTAGACCACAAAAACTTCCACGTCAGGGGTCCCAAGGGCCTTGAGATCACCTCGGGTGACACTGTCACTCACAGATCAAAGAGGTCCAGTGTCATGCACATCGTCATTGGCAGGTCAGCAGCAAAGCGAGGCAGAGTGAGCAGAGGTGACAGCTGGCGTCCTGCCCGGGGCCAGCGCAGCCTTAGCCACGGAGACTCCCCCGCCCCCGACATGGCTTCAGCGTCTGCGGGTCTGCGACCTCATAAGGGAAGGGCATGTGAATCAGGGCTGGGCATTTCAGGTACGTGGTATCTTCTCCAGACTCTGCCATCCAGGATGCCCACTGCGTTCCCAGGGGGCCCCATCACGGTGACACATCAAAGACATCACCTCCTGTCACAGCTATGCCCACAGGATGAAGAGTCATCATTATGCAAAAAAGCAACGCAATGTGGCTGCTTAAGGTGCGAGGGGCTGGGAATGGGCGCTGCCCGGGCCCTCAGCCGGTCCTGGAGCCCCTGTCAACAGCCAGGGTCCCAGGTTTGGAGGACAGTGGCTTCAAAAGGGAAAAAGCCAACACAGAGAGTCTCTGAGCCAGACTCAAATAAAATGTATCCAGCGAGCACGGTGGGAAAAGTCAGAAGGACCCCCCTCCACCCATGGGGGGCGGGCATGCATTGGTGTTCGGGGGCCAGCAGGTCCCCCCCTTTAAAGACAATGCACTGTGACCCTCACAAAGACTAAGCACCTTATCCTGACGTCAGGCAAACATGTATGGTCTAAGAAAATGAAAGTGGTTTTTCTTTTGAAAAAACTTAATAAAACATTCCATTTCATTGGAAGAGCTACTTGTTGTGCTGGGCACTTTCCCACCAAGTCCCAGGCCTCCCGGGGACAGGAAGTCACCCCAGACTGTGGCTGCCCAGGGCTGGGGGAGATGGCTGGGGGCTTAAAGCAAATAAATGCACTTTCCCCATGAGTCCCCAAGCAGGCACGTTTGTCATTTAAATGAGCAATTTCTGGAGCAGGGAGACACAGTTCGGTTCCTGGCTTCCTTCTAATAAAGTGCACAGGGAGCGGATGACAGCTGGGAGGGGTCTGGACACCTGGAGTTTGGACCCTGAGCCCAGGTGGTGAGGGACAGACAGCTGTCCCCAGCATCTGGGGTGGACCTCAGTCCCAGCCCCACCTCCCTCACACTGTCTGGGGCGAGTCCAAGCTGGGAACTCGACATTTTTTTCCTTCAAAATAACCCCTTTCTCTTCCTGGGCGCGGTGACAGAGGTCCCGTTACTCTGTAGCCACCAAGGCCATCCCGGCCGCCTGTGAGTGGGGCCTAATGAGCCATTTCATTGTGGGGTGTTAACGATTTAGTTTATCACCTTCCACAGCACCTTATCTGTGGAGCAACACGAAACCCCACTTAGATAATTCTCACCTACTGATGAGTGTTTCAGCCGGGATCTCAGGCAGAGCAAGGGCAGGCCCTTGTCATTGGTCTGTTTGTGCGCCTGTCCCCTTCCAAGGGCACTACTGGCATCTGAGCAGGACAGGTTTTTACCCTGGGGGGCATCCACCCACAGGGCAGGTGGTCCCCATCCTGGCCCCACCCTCTGAATTTTGCACAGCCATGTCTCAGTCAGGGGTACAAGTCACCTGGGATTTCCCAGTGCTCCTCGGGGGGCACACTGACCCCCAGGGAAGGAAGAAATGCCAAGATAAGCAGTGAGTGTCCTGCACAGATGGACAGATTCCCAGCCCCCAGCGCCCAGTTCCAGATCACGTGGACGGCCCGCCCCCCTTCTCAGCAGCTTGAAGTACGGGTCCCATTTGCCTCGCCGGTGTTGCCCCCAGTAACAGTGATCCACTGGGCTCAGGCGAGGCTCCTTCCCGAGGGTATGTTACAGTCACAGTGAGCGCGCAGAGGCTGGGGAGCAGCAGGCACTGTGGTTCCAGGCCCCTGGAGGACAGGGGTCTAAGTGATGAGTGTTGTCATACTGGGAGCCCGGGGTGGGGCTGGGGGGCGGGTGGAGGGAGAGAGGGGCAGGAAGCGAGAGAGAGCAGGAGGGAGGCTCTGAGTGTGTCCGAGTCCCCTCTTCCAGCTGAGGCTAAGACCAGCTCCATCTGCTCTTCCTGAAGTCGGTGACATAGGATAACGTTTTCCCAGCTTGGTGGGTTTCTGCCAATTTCCACCGAGGTCCCTGACATAGACGAGAGGAGGAGGAATGATTTATGGCCGTTTTGTCAATAAAAGAAGGCAAGAATGACCTTCTTCTTGTCCTGCAAGTGGGGGCCTCCCAGTTCATTTGTAGAGCATTCTCACCCCGGTGCTGTAACGAATGTCACTGAGCGGCCGCGGGTGACAGAAGCCACCGGCAGGCCTTCTTCCCTGTCCGCTCTCCTTGGTGCGGACAGTTGAGGGGCAGCCGGTTGAAAGGCCGGGCTGTGCCACCTCGCATGTTCCCGCGGCGCCCAGCAAAACTCCCGGCGGAGGGAACCCGGAGATGCGAAGGAGGAGAGCACGGACGCTCGCGCGCGAGTCCGCGCCGCCTTATGCTGCCACTGCGCCCTTCGCGGCCCCGAAAGCCGGACAAGGGCCCCAGCACGTGAAGTTATAATCACTTACAAATGCTTGCCATTTATCATTTGCTGAATATTTAACATATATTTAATTTGCACAATAAGATACTGGCACACTCACTGGGAAACACATATTCGGGTGCCGGTTTTCTTCCCCCAGGATTCACCTTCCTCCTGAACGCAGCCCCCCTACTTTCCCTCGGGGGACGTCGGTCCTTCCCTCTAGCTCCCTGCTCTGTGTGGGGTTGAGTCTCTTTCCAGGCCCAGGGGCGGGTCCCTGACCCAGGCTGGCCAATCAGAGATCAGAGCATGACGGGCCATTGTGATTGGATCAGGGATAAACCCATGACTGAAGCCACGACCAATGACACGCAGTCCTGGGGGACCCGGAAGTTCCAGTTACCAGGTAAGATCATTAATTTCTCTGGGTAGGACCTGAGCTGGCTGCAGGTACATCTGGGGCCACCCTCCCCGAGAGTAAAGCCAGCTGAGGAGATTAAAAAAGATGGAAGGAGGTGAGAGAGCCTCAATATCTTCGTATGAGCCCCGGGTTCCAGCCAGGCTTACGGGCAGCCAAGCTCTTGAACATTCAGGGGCAAGAACCAAAGGACGCCTCTGTTTGGGTCGCAGAGTTTAGGTTGGGTTACTGTCCTAAGTGCCCGATGGCACCCCGGCCATCTTGCCACGGGACCCAAGGGGCGTGGAGACCTCGTGCGCCGCAGAAAGAGCTCCGACCCAGACTTCGGTCTGGAGCCGGTCTGGTCGCCCTGGGCTCCAGTTCTTCTGCAGAACAGGTGGTTGAATCTCTACATTGCCTCCTGTCCAGGAAACAGCTGACCTACTCAGCGTGGCTCTGCTCTAGGGGCTCAGAAGAAGTTAATGCATTAGCCCACGGAAGGGCTTAGAACACAGCCTGGCACGTGGCGAGTGCCCAGCGCGGAAATCTGCGTCTAGAAAAGTCCCCGAGATGTCCAAAGTGGGGAATGCAGGCTCTGCTCCCGCATTCGCCTGGCTTTTGAATGTCGAATAATTTTGGATTGGTCTGTGCACCTTGTAAGTGTCACGCTGTGAGAATTCTGGATTTGGTTATATTCCTAAAAAAGTGGGGTTTTTGTTTGTTTCTTTTTCTTTTTTTGCTGCAACAAACTTGGTTGGATTCGAAACCCATTTCTTGGACCGTGGTTCAAATCTGGTCGCTTCTTGTATCGTCAGCTGTTCAGTTCCATCACACGAGGTCTGTGGGTCCCTCTGTCTTAGGTAAAGTTTATACACAGAGTTGGGGGTCTTCCTTTCTGATTCTGTCCATTTGGGGGCTCCTCCCCTCTACCTTTCAGCAGCTGTGATTCTCCCAAACTCTGCCTCTGGTTCTTCAGGCCAGAAAGACTGGGTTTCCGTGTGGGTATTCATTGTCCCATGTAACAATAACTGAGACCTGTCCTTAGGGGACAAGCCACAAAACACGGAACATTCTCCACGCCTTTTTCTTCCTCCCCATACCAACGCCCCTCAGGACTCCGCCGCCTCCCTTCACTCTTCAGAGTCAGAAAGTTCGTTTTGTTCCTTTGTGCACCTGTTTTGTTTTGTGTTTCACGCAGATTTTTAGTGGTTACCCACGTGCCGATGGACCCCGTAGGCGTTCGCCAGGCCACAGCGGAGGCCAACCCCCTGCACACGCCCTGGAACCATTCCCTTGGCGGAGTCCTGCTGTGCGAGCTGGACACGCCTGCCGCTCTGGCACCCCTTCCAGCGTCGGTGTGCTCCCCCCGGACGCGCACTGAAAGCTCAGCCTCTCCTGAATCCCTGTCTCCCAGCTGCCGGGAACCTGCCCGGTGACGTTCGCTTGTCCTCCGACTCCCCCTTCTGGAGCTTTGTTTGTCTGCATTCATCCCCGCATCGTTACGTAAGGCCTCAGGCCTTTGTGCACCCCCTGCTCCCAGCGGCTCTGCTTCCCTCACTGAGCCCTGACTCCAGCGCACGTGAGCCCGCCCATAAACATACGGGCAGCCGGAATGTTGCCATCTCGGAGCCTTTGGAGTGTGCGGGCAGGGAGGGTCCCACTCCTTCCTCCCACCGGCCTCATTCCCCGCCCCCGCCGCCCTGAGCTTTCATCTCCGAACTCTCCAGAAAAGTCAAATTTCAGCCTCCTGAGCTCCATGAAGGCGACTAGGAAACCCCACCTACTTGGAATCTCATCAAAGGTGGGACCCCCAGAAGTATCGCAACTTCTTCCCGGGGCCAGGGGCGACCCCTGTTGTTTCATGAGGGGACAGACATCCCTTAGTGCGAAAAGCAGCTGAAGTTAACGACACTCTAAATAAAGATGGGTCTGCACTTTGCTTAAACCCAGACATCTGAGCTCATTTTTCCCCCTGCCAGCGGGCAATGCCACTCGACGCCACCAGGGGACACTGTTTACCCTGTAACCACGTGCGGGCTGCCGGTGGGCTGGGGAGCAGAGCTGACTCCCACATAAATTCGTAGAACTGGTGTTACATTGTTCCAGGTGGCCAAACAACACAGTTCTGATGGGCTTTCCGTTGGAAGCTCAATCTTTTCCTCAACAGGCCATCAGAGAGGCTGAGGACAACGCAGAGTCTAGCTACCCAACTCCTCCAGTCACCCAGCTTGACTGGGCCCGGGACACGTGGTCGGAAACAACCAGCTTGGTGTAAAAGTTACGTGTCCCTCCTCCCCAGGAGCGGACGAATCTGTAACGAATCGCAGGCCACTCTGTCGCCCAGGATGCTGACCGCAGTCGGCCAGGAGGGGCTTTGGAAGGCAGATTAAGACCCTGGCCAGGGCACCGTTGGTTAGAGCATCAACACCACGTGCTGAGACTGTGGGATCCATCCCCGGTTAGGGGAGGGTGAGGACGATGGTGGTGCCAGGCGCACAGTTAACAAAACATCGGTGTGATTGCTTCCCTGTGTAGCCTAATCTCCAGCTTTCATAGCTTAGGTCTTATACTAAGTGGGCCATTTGCTGACCTCGAGCTGGAGGAGGGTGGGTAGGAAGCCCACCGCATGGGGCTTCACGGGAATGAGGAGAGTCTGGGAACATAGCAGGTACCAGGTGGGAAACTGGGTGAGAGTCAGTGTACGCATTTGAGCCCCGGTCTTTCTTAAAAGTCATTGTCCCGGGCCAAAGTCACCTGCATCTCACCTGGGGAAGCTGGGCCCATGTCCCCTTCAGGGGAAGTTAGTCCCCGCCGGGGCTGAGCTCAGGCAGAGACGCCTGCACAGCGTGCTGCCCTGGGAGCTCGTCCGCAGGCTAAACCAGAAGTCACATGTGAGTGATTTTTCAGTGTTTGTTCAAAGCAGGAAGGTCTAGCAGGTGAGACCTCCCGAACCCAAGCTCTCCCAACACCTGGCGCAGGGAACGGGCAGATAGCGGTCCGGGGAATGAGTCCGGGTGGCCTGGGTTCCACCTCACTTTTACCACTGCCTCGCTGGGGGACCTCGGACAAGCCGCTTCACCCCTCTGACATCAGGTTCCTGGTCTGTAAAATGGGGTCCCAAGAGCGGTGTGGTTCACAGGACTATTTGGCAATCAGCCAGCACCTGATAACTGTCATTGTCATCCCTGTCATTATTCTCATCCTCTTGTCTGTGACCAGTGCCGGCTCAGCGAGCCAACAGGAAGATGTGTGACTCAGTGTCCTCACTTAGTAAAATGGAGCTGGTAAGCGACAGCTTCACGATGGTTATTCGCCCGACAAGTGTTTATGTTCTCGGTGCACATACCTGTTCTAGGCGCTGGGCACCTGGGGGCGCGCAGGTCGGTCATCATCTCCCACCGACGCGACAGCAAGTGCAGAAATCCTCCAGGAGCTGCTCCCACCTCCGGAGTCCAGGCCCCCAGCATCCCTGAACGCCCTCCCTGGGCTCCTGATTGGATCCGGGGCTTCCTCTGCTGCCCCCTGGAGGCCGCGTTCTCCGGGAGGCCAGAGCGATCCTGAAAGAAGAAAAAAACAAAGATTTTGCTCCTTCACCTTTTGACCTCTGCAATTTCCGTTTTCTCAGCGGGGAAAGCTCTTCTCCCCGAAATCTGCCAGTTTACCCACTCACTCCACCCGCCCTTCCTAAAGTCGTTCCCTTAAACCAGGTTTCTCCCGTATTCTGTTTCCTGTTTATTCTTATAGGATGCATTTAGCTGTCTGTTTCTTTCATCTGCCTTCTAGAACGTAAGACCCACAAGTTCAGGGCCATCACCTGTTTTGTTCACTGCTAGAGCCCATACCTGGGCCTGATGAATGGTAGACGGCAGACAAGTGTTGGTTGAATGAATAAATGAAACGTCCAAGGACCATAGCAGGACTCCTGTTCGTGTGTTTGTGCGGACTGAATGAGACGGTGTATGTATACATGGAGGGAGGGAGGGAGGGAGGGAGGGAGGGAGGTGCAGGCATGGAGTGTTAGCACACCCCTCTCTTCCTCCCTCCGTCCCTCCGTCCTGTCCTTTTTCTTCTCTCTAACAGCAAACTTACAATTAGACCTGCCACATGGCCATGGCCGCCGTGTGAGGCCAACACGCGGCCCTCGTTTGCTCCGATCTTAGGAACAGACGCCGGTAGCGCCCTGTCCGGAGGCGGACCTCGGGAGGCGGACCTCGGGAGGAGTTCCGGAGCCGAAATTCACAACCGGCATCCCTCATGCTAGGCAATGCTAAGAAGTGGGGATTTCAGCATGAACAAAAAGAATTCCGACGGTGCCGCTTGGACTTCAGAGCCCCCGGCACATGTGGAGCAGCCGGTTTCCTCTTTCCAATACCCTGACCCGCCTATAAATCATGCTAATTGCCTCCATGTGCCCGCCGCCCACAGGGGGTTCTGCAAGAGCCTTTGAGGAGATTAGCGGCCTCTGATGTTCGTTATGAAACTCAGAGAAGCATCTGGAAGTAATTTAAGTTAAGGAATTAATGTTTCGGGGTTAAATAATACATGCCTTTAAAAAAATAAATACAGGAAACGGTTAGCCCATGAACCTCCAAGTTCACACCTCTATTTTTGTGGGCTTTCCTTTTAAAAGATAAATTGACCACAGCATCTCTTTTATTTGTTTGGTTTGGTTTGGTGAGCGATTTTTTCCTGATTTTTAGAGGGTCACATGGTAGATTAAATGGGATCCTGAAGTGAGATTTGCCGAAGAGAATTGCCCGTTCCCCAGGTCTCCTTTGGTCCAGTTTGGAAGGCGCGTCTGAGACGCAGATCACGGAGAACAGCAGGTACTGAGAAGTGCATTTTCCCGCCTGCATCCCCTCCTTTTTTTCTTCTCATGGTCAAGGGTTATATAATTCACGGTGGCTCGTTCAGTTTCCCTCTTTTTGATTATTCGAGCCATGCAGTCCTGGCCCAGGACCTCCCTTTGGTTTCTCAGTAGAGAGGGCAATATTCTCTGCTGAATGGAAAGGAATTATTTTTTGGGGGGGGGGGCAAATTATGAGCCTACAAAGGAGAACAGCAGGGGAGTGGACGGCCTGATTCCGGCATTTCTGCGCCTGTTAGAGAACAGGAGGGAGAGGGCGAAGCTGACCCCGCCCCCTCCGCCAGGAAGAATAGCAATGTTGCCTTTCTTGCTGAGGCTAGAAACCTTTAAATGGAAAATATTTACTCTCCAACAACTTTCAGGCTAACGAATAAAATGAGAGGCGGACGTGCCGCCTTTAGGACGGCTTCCCATGGCTGTGTCCGCACTGCAGGCTGGGGTGAAGGATGGGCAGCGGTCCGCACAGCTCGCCTCCCCGGCCTACGGCGCCCTTCCAGCTGCGTCGGGGCTGGTGTTCCCAGCTGCCTTCCCCCACGCGTCAGGCAAGGGACTGGGAGCCCCTTTCCAGCCCTCAAAGACTTTGTCCCCCTCACCCTCAAGGTTCCCCCTTAACTGAGGTGGGGCATGAGAAATGGGTCTGCAGTGGCTCAAATTCTTTAATTCTTTCACTATTGTTTTCTTTTATTCGATCAAGTTGTTTGTTTTTTTCTATTATTTGAAATTCTTTCTGTGTTCCAAGTGCCCAGGAACGATGATAACACATGACACAGCTGGGCTTCGTTTCTGAAGGTGGATTGAGCCAGTTCTGGCCAGGGCTGGGCCACTAGGCCCTGTCTCTCCCGAACCCCGGGCGCAGAGGGGGCTGCCAGGTGCAGAACGCTTCTCCGCCTGGGGGAGCCGACGGCTGGCGGTGTGAGGCTTCTGGTCTTGAACGGATCCCCCTTCTTTAGTCACAGGACTATAGAGAGTAGGGGTCCTGCCCTGGATTGTTCAACATCAGTGCCACAGGCAAATAACTGGGGTCCCGCAAAGAGGGAGGGCGCCCTGGCAACATCCGAGAAGAAAGGTAAAGGGCTCCAAGCGGGGTGGCCAGTACCTACGTGCCCTTTCTGAAATCCGCAGAGCGACGGCTATGGCAGGAGCAGCCCTGGCTGGGGAGGGGACACCCTCCCCAACAGTTAACAAAAACACATGGAGAGCATTCCAACAATATGAAAGGACACACGGTGACAAAGGAACCTTCCCTCACCCAGGCGGCCCAGTCCCCTTCCCAGGGAGACCACTGCTGTCCTCTGCTTCACACGCACAAATGCGCACAGATCCACACACGCCTGTCTAAACCCCACGTCCAGCTTTGCACGGCTCTGCGCGTCGCTTTTTCCCACCCAGGAGATCTTTCCGCAGCTGCTGTCCGGGACTTTTTAATTCCACGTCCGCAGCTCGTAAGGCAAAAAAAGAAAAACAGGGGACGACCTGAAGTTCAGGCACGGGGAGGGACGACCACCCGGCCGCAGCGACCACCAGAGGGCGGGAGGGGAAGGGTCCCACTCCATCTTGGGCACCTGCGCAGAGCTCGCCGGGTCGCGGAGGCGGGAGGCTGCAAATAGCTGGGCGGCCCCGGGGGTGCGGCCCACTGCCCTCCCCTCCGCGGCTGCTTTCCCGCGCCTCTGCCGCCCAAGCTCTGAGGGGCGCTGCAACCAGCCGCTCCCGGCCTGGGGGCGCACTTTCTCCTCCGCAGCCGCAAAGGGCCCGGGGCCGGGCCGGGGGCGGGGCCTGCGATGGCCGGGGCGGGCTCGGGGGCGGGGCCGGCCGGGGGCGGGCCGGGGGCGGGGCGGCCGCAGCTGCGGCGGCTGGAGAAAAGTTGTCCCGGCCAGAGCGCGCGCTGCCGCGGGAGCCGGAGCCGCCGCGGCGTGCACCCGGCAGGGCGGGGCGCCGCCACCCGAGCCGCACCGCGCCGGCCGACTCGCTGCCGGGGGTCGCCCCGGGACATGGAACTGGCGGCGGAGACGGCTGGCCGGCGCTGCGCCCCAGGCGGGCAGCGGGCGGCCTGAGCTGCAGGACGCAGGATGCGCTTCGACGGCGCGGCCCCCGGGCCGGTGGCGCCGCTGTGCGGGGCGCTGAGCCTGGTGCTGGGCGCGTTGCTGGGCAAAGGTAAGGCCTCGGCGGGCGTCGGTCCCAGGAACCGGGCGGGGGGAGCCGAAAGGCAGGGTGTTGTGAGGACCTTGGCGAGGGCGCTGGTCCGGTCCCACCAGGAGCTCCTGTGGCAGCGCAGCGCCGCCCCTTCCCCAGCTGCGCACCGCGGACGTGGGTTTGGGGCAGATTCGGGAGCTTCCCGGGGGCGGGGTGTGTGTAGTTGGGGGGACACTGTTTGTCCTCCCACCCTTAGCTCGGTGAGGACTGAACCCAGCGCAGTCCCGCTGTGGACCCGGGGGCTCAGCCGCGGGGGCCCGGCTGCTTTGCCCCTGCCTCCGCTCCCCAGCCCAGTCTGCAGGGATTGGTCATCCAGGAGGGCCGAACGGGCCCTGGTACCCACTCCCCAGCCCGGTGGGCCCGGGAACCCACCTCGGCCCAGGGAGGGACGCGCGCTAGACGCACAGCGCCCGGGCCCCTCGCCTTGGCAGGAAGTGGATCCCTCGGCACCCCGAGTTTGGGAGTGCGGAAGGGCGAGGGCGCGTGTGGGACACAGACCGGCTTCCCCGCCGGGGTCCCGGGTCCCCTCCCTCAGTCTCCTCATCTCTGCAATGGGAATGCCCAGTGCGCTTGACGCTGAGGGGACTCCGCCAGCGAAAGCGCGGCGCCCAGGAACCCACAGAGGCCGCCGTTGCCCTTGTTCCGTCAGGTATTATTCTGCGCTTGCGATCCGGGCGGCCCCGGTGCCGAGTGGCAGGCGCGGTGGCCCCGAGGCGGGAGCAGCGGGCGCGGGGCCGCGGGCGCGGAGACAGGAGGCGCGCGGCGGGGAGCGGGGTCCGCAGCGGGTCCGCGCGGAGACACGGGAGGGCGCCACCTGCCGCTGCCGCCCGCGCCTGCCCTGCGCTCGTGCCCCTCCAGGACCCCCCAGGTGAGTCTCCTGAGTCCTGGCTGAGAGCCGCGGCCTCTGCCTCGCAGTGCTCAGCACCCGGGCTGGGAAGACACCGGGAGGCTCGGGAGGGCCCAGCTGGCCCAGGAGGCTCCACGTAGCGTTTGCTTTTCAGAAGTCACTACGCATCATCTTAAATTCTCCAGAAATTCCCCTTCCTTCAAGCTGCAGCTTTCAGACACACACCAAAGGCACGAGATTGTTTCTTTAACTAGGGCGCCTTTCTCCCCAGAGCTGCAGGTGAACAGGTGTGTGCGTGTGTGTAGGGACGGGGGCCGCTTCTCCGCTCTGTTTGGAAGGGCAGCCCTCTCCCGAATGTGGTGCCTTCGTTCTGCTATGAGCTGTGCGTGCCGTCGTTTCTGGGACTCCGTTTCCCCACGTGTCAAGTGGCCACTCAAAAACAAAGCCCTTCTCCCAAATACTTCCCAGCGGTTGTTTGGTGACAAAGGGAGGAATGGATGGAAAGCGCTTGGTAGAGGCAGATGGGGTGCGTTGACATTGCTCCAGGGTTGACAGCCCCGGCAGGGTGTCCCCCCACCTCTAGGAGGGAGGTAATCAGCTGGGAACGCTGAATGCTGCAAGTGCTTTTTAAAAGGAAGTTTTGGACTTTTTAAAATTAAAGCTCACATTCCTCCCTACCCCACTCCCACCCAGAGGATTTCATTTTTGATTTAGAGTAGTGCCTGTACAAATGCCCCAGTAGGAGGGGCTAGGGGTGGCAGTTTGGTTGGAAAGTGAAGCTGGGAACTTTGTTTGGAGGGTAGTATGTACAAAGCAAGGGTTGGGGTTCTCAGAAATAACAGGGACCCAAGGGCTCACCCTAACTCCAAAGCCGCCCCCCCCACCCCGCTGGCTTAGTACAAACCTTAGTTTGGGGGGCTCTCTCCTTGCTTTTGCCTAACAGTTTTCACCACATGGTTTGGGGACCTATTAGTGTGAAACTCTTCCTTTGCAAAATATTTTTCATTTTGTTTCTCATGACCAGAAGCCATAGTTCATCCCCACTGTGACTTCTCCACAGACGAAATGTTGGCAGCATTAGAAGGGAAGCTGCCTGACCCTTGTTTAAATGCGTGCTGCCTTAAAAAAAAAAAGAAAAAAAAAAGGGCATCTCTGACCCTTCCAGCCAGAGGATTTAAGTGCTAAATTTTGGAATCCTTGAAACGACTGATCAATTTTTAATACCAACTGTATGGTTATTTTTGACTGTGGATTTAGAGGCTCTGTAATTCACCGGGGTTTGGAATAGTCATCCTTCTCGGAAGGGTTCCTAAAGAGGCCGGGGGGCTTCCAGAGAGTGAGGACACGGAGCGGCAGGTGCGGCGAAGTGTCCTGAAGTCAGGGGCTGAGCCAGGAGCCCAGGCAGCGCGGAGGGACCGTGGGGTTGGCCTGAGAGGCTGGCAGAGGTGTAATGACGGCTGCTCGTCACATAGGGGACCCCTGGGAAGGTCACTCAGGACCACAACCTCTTTTCTGAAATTCTGTGGGGCCAGATATGTTTGAAGGTTCAGAAGTACTGAGATCTTTGAATGGCAGGATGGGTGGTAGACAGGCAAGGTGGGTAGAGGCACGGGGCCATACAGATATCGAATGACGCCCCCGAGCTGGTCTGTGGTGGCACCCGCTCACAGCAGACGTTGGAATTTTGCAGGAAACATATGCGTATTCACATAAAGGAGGACCAAGGCCTCCAAATAGCCTAATTTTCCTTTGGATCAGAGCTGGCAACCCAATGAATGAAAAACAAACCAATCTTTGGATTGTCAGAGCTCTGGGATTTCAAATTTCTGATTAGGGAATCGGGCCTGCGGCAGGTTTCACGAGCGGGCAGAGGTGATCGGGGGACGAGGTCCTTCCTGGCCCCCACACGCATGCCACAACCCCGCGGGGGGGAGGGGGGACAGTTACGCCTCATCCTTCCTTTCTGTACTTATGGCATGCATCCTCGGTACACGTAGCACATGTCCCTTCCTGTCCCTCACCTGGAAACTCCCTGCCATACCGAAGCACTCCCCAGTGACTCCAGCTTCTCGGAGGCCATTCTGGCAAACCACCAGGCTCGGGCTGTCCTCACTCTCTGCGTGTCTGCTGCTGCTCCCCAAGGCTTGGAAAAGCCTCCACCTGCTGGCAAGTATTGTTTTGTCCAGACAGTTCTTGAAAAACACAAAACAAAACTGAATGGGCTTCCCAAAGCGGGGAAATTCACATGGAAAACTCTGGATTTATGACTTCCCTTCAGAGCGCAGGTGGTCCGCCAGCCGAGTGCCCTCTGCCACCCGGCGCCGTGGCACCAAAGCTGAGCCTGTGCGTCCCCGCACCCGCCTCTTCCCTGCCTGCCCCTTCCCACCTCCAGCTCTTCTTGGCTCGAGTCTCGACTCGCCGTTCGCTTGATCACAAGGGCGGCGGAGCCAGGCAGGGGAGAGCTCAGAACTCCCAGTTACACTAGCAGTTAGTTAGTGCCTCCCGAGCGGAGGTGACAGCTGAGCCCCGGGCGTGGGAGATCCTTCCTCCGTCCGCGGTCCTGGGAAAGCAAGAGTAATAAAAACGAGTCTTCGGCGTGTTAATTGGAGTGAAAGGGAACATTACGGAATTAATGGATGCCATGGAAATTCTGATTGATAGAGTGTTTATACAGCAGCCAGCTTTGTTTCAAAGTCAGGTTTATTAAGGTATAATTTGCCTACCGTCAGAATGACCGCTCTTGGGTGTAGAGCTTGAAGCTCTGACAAATGCGCACAGGTGGCTAAACCCCGCTGCAGCCGAGCCATGGACCCTTTCCGTCAGCCCCCAGGCTCCTCCTGCGAGCCCCTGGGCAGCCTCCTCTTCCTCCCCTCAGGCCCCGGCCAGCCCTCATTTGTTCCGTCCTCACAGCCTTGCCCCCTTCATAATTCCGTAAAAAGGGGCTCGTGTGGTGTGCAGCTTTTGAATCTTCTGTCTTGGACGCGGCGCATTGACTGTTCACCTAGACATCGTCACGCGTGCCTTCCGAACACGCGTAGCTCCCCGCCGGCTGTGCCGCAGGACGGGTGTCCCACCCTCGGTCTGCTCCCTTCCCGGTGGGAGGACGCTTGGATTCCTTCCTCTTTGTGGTGACTATGAAAACAGCTGCTATAAATAGTCACCAATGGGCTTTCACGTGCACGTACGTGCTCAGTTGTTTGGGTAAATACCAAGGATGGGGATGGCCGGGCGGTGTGGCAGCTGTGCCCGTAACGTTACCAGGAGCTGCAGACTCTTCTGACAGGACAGTGTCTTGCATCCCCCCAGTGAGATGAAAGAGCTCCCGTCAATATTTATCTGCAGTGCCGCGAATGTCGCCCATGTTGTTCTGTTTGATTTTTTTTTTTTTTAGCTGTTTTAACAGGTGTATAGTGGCATTTCTTTGAGGTTTTAATTCTCACCTTCAGGACTGATGGTGAGATGAGAACTCTTTCTTGTGTGTACTTGCCATTTTATATCTTTCTTTTTTTGATGAAATGTCTTTTTCGGGTCTCTGCCAATTTTTAAATTTGGTTGTTATTTTCCTATTATTGATCTCTGAGGGCACCTTATATATTATGGATGCAAGTCCTTTATCGGATAGCTGTTTACAGATACTGTCTTCCCAGTATGTGTCTTTGGAAGAGCAAAGTTCTTTAATTTTAATGAAGTTTAATGTATCATTTTTTTCCTCTTACTAATTGTGCTTTGCTGTCTCATCTGAGAGATCTTTGCGTAACCCAAGGTCACGAGGGTTCCCCAGATGTCTGTACCGACGTTCAGGTACGTCTTATTCCTACCGATTTTGTACTCATTTTATTCTGTCAGTTTCTGAGAGGGGTGTCGACATCTCCAGCTAAGTCGTGGGATTGACTGTTTTTCATTTTAGTTCTATTGGCTTTCCCTTCATGTATTTTGAAATCCTGTCTTGGGTACATACATGCTTAGAGTTGTTGTGTCTTCTGGGGGAAATGACTCCTTCATCATTATGTAACATCCCTCTTTGTTCTTGAAAACACTTCTAGACCCGACGTCTGTTCCGCCTGATATCAGGACAGCCGCCTCAGCTTTCTTCCGATGGGCGTTTGCGTCGTGATACCGTTCCCGTCATTCATGTTTCACCCGTCGATCTATGTCTTTGTATTTAATGTTGGCTGTTCCCAAGCAGCATGTTGTTGAGTTTTGCCAATTTCCCAATCTGATAGCCTCTCCCTTTCAGTCATTCTGTTTAGACCACTTATATTTAATGTAATTATTGTAGGTTTGTTGTCTTTATGTTCCCTCTTTTCTTTACTCCTTTTTCTTCTTTTTCTGCCTCCTTTTTAATGGAATATACTTTTTATCATCCTGTTTTATCTCCGTCTTGGCTCATTATTGTTTTCTCTCTAATTTTTATTATTCTCTCTCTTTAAATTATTATTCTATCCCTTTAAGTTTTAGTCACTGTCTTAAGGTTTACAAAACACACCTTTAATTAATCAGAGCCTACATTCAAATTATGTTATCCTGGCTTATATGTTGTGTTCAGACTGTACACCCCCGATATTTTTTTCCCTCTACGTGTAACTCCCTTCAAATGCGTTCATCTTCTATCCTGCGTGTGACTAAGAAAATTGTTAGTTAGAGATAATCTGTATGTGCTTTGAAGAAGGATAGCAATTGTTTAATTGGCCCGCATTTGCTTCTGAGCGGGAGCTTCTGCGAGTTCCGAATCTGTTTTCTCTGTGGGACTTGATCCTGTCTCTTACCCGTGTGCTGAGCTGAGCGGAACGGCTCATCCTCCTTAGGGATTTAGAAGTTACTGCTACAGGGAGAGCTAAGGTAAAACGCAACCCACCACAGTCCGAATCAGCCCAGCCTCCGAGGCAGGAGGTATAGACACTCTCCCAGAGCGACGGCTCCCTTTTCTCCCGCAGTGCGGCCCTTTCTCCGTCCCCCTCAAGGGACAGGTCTGGTGGCATGCGGGGTGGATTAGGTGTGTACTGGCAAAGGTCTGGGGCCCTGAGGCGACTCCCAGACTCAGTTCAGAAGACCACGTGTTCTCCGTGAAACACATTTTCTCCTTCTTCCTCGACACCCTTCTCGTTGCTGGCAACATGGGAGCTGTCACTGGGGATAATTAGGGAGCTCGTTATCACAGACACAGAAGCGTACTCTTCAGCCTCCGTCTGCCAGCTCCTAGAGGGACTGGTCAGCAGCCTCGGGTTGGTGACAGCAGAAATGTATCAGGCCACCTCCGGAATGAGGGGCTGTGGCTCCAGACCCTGAAGGTCCGCTGAAGGACCAGGCGTCCCAAGAACTTCAGAAGCCGCCTCTGCGAGGGTCCCGGTGGTTAAGCTGATGTCTGGCTTCAGGATGCCGTGGTTGGGATACAGGCGTTCCGGCCTCTCCATTTGTTCATATTTCTAGTCTCATTTTTAGTCTGTGATTTAGACTATGATTTTAGAAGCCTGTGATTTGGGGTGAACTTTAGAATCTCTCAGGGAGCCCCCCCAAAATGCTAACCCCCAAACTGATTAAAGCAGGATCTTTGGTAACGGTGGAGTGGAGGCAGGAATAGAGGCAAAGTTGATTATTTTTATTTTTTTAAAGCTTTTCCAGGCAGTTTTCAGTGTGGCCATGGATGAGAACAGGCGGCCTTGGTACACTTCCAAGTGGAACTGCCTGCCTCTGCCCAGGAAAGGGTAAGGGGTCTGAAGGACTGTGCCACTATTTTGCAGTCAAGGGGGAAGGACCCTCCTTACTCCCAGTAAAACAGCGAGGAGCTGTTTTAAAAGCAGGTGGGAGGGACGCTGGCTGCAAGGCCAGCGGTGTCCGCTCCACCCACGCAGGCACCTCGCAAAGCCCCTGTTTTTATTCTATGGAATGGAGATCATACCTGCCTGGCAGGGTTGTTGAGAATGTTTCGTGGCAAAGGGGGCGTGAGGCACTTGGCACGGCGTCCTGGTTTCCTGAGACCGCTCCGCCGAGTGACCCCCGGCCACGCAGCTTGTTCTAAAAGCAAGTCAGTCTCTCACGGCTCTGGAGTCAGAAGTCCAAGCCTGTGTGCCATGGAGCCGCGCTCCTTCCCGAGACTCTCAGGGAGGCCCCCGGCCCTTCCCAGCTGCTGGGGGCCGCAGGCACCCCTGGGTTTGTGACTGCGTCCCGGCCCGTCTCTGTGTCTGTCTTCACAAGGCCTCTGCCCCGTGTGCCTCCCCCTTCCGTCTCACGGGGACACCTGCCATTGACCTTGGACCCGTCCTAACCCAGGACGATCTCCTCTCCAGCTGTTAAACTTCATCACGGCTGAAAAGACCCCTTGTCCAAACGTGGCCACATCCATAGGCTCTCAGTGGACCTACCTTTTGGGCACCTTGCAACCCGCTGCGCACAGTACGGTCTGGTGCGGTCACAGCTCGATAACTCATAGCTATTATTAAATGTCTAATTATCAAAGCCACGGAGAAGGAGGAACGCACAGCATAACTGAATAGAAACCACACATTGATATTTTAAAAGTAACTGTCAATAATGAAAACAAAAAGAAGCCCCTGTGGATTTGCCAGCATCAGGGAAAAAGAAAAGTTGGTCAAGCGTGAGGCGTCCGTTTATCATGAGCCCGAGGGGGGACCCAGGGGAGCACCTTCTGTGACACCTGCTGATGTACTTCCTGCTTAGATACAGCTCAGGCCGAATTCCACATGGTTGGGCTCGGCTGTCCCCCAATGCTCTGCCGAGCACCCTTCTCGCTCTGCGATCGCAGGCTCATTGGAGCCATCTACAGGGGCTCCCATGTGTCCCCGAGATGAATTTCTTTCGCCCAGCTCTGCAGTTAGCTTTTTTCATCTTTTTTGCTCCATCGGTCCCTCTGGCCCCTTAATCACCATGTTTCCACGCTGTCCCCGTGGACCCCGATGCTGCAGGAGGGTGGATATCCTCCCCCGCTTTGGCATCTGCTGACCCATGAGCAGGTCTTTGAAGCCATGGAGGAGACTCTTGGTCTCAGGTGAACTCAGGGCCTTGAAGGCAGCCGGCCGTCGACAGGCGTGGCATTGAACCCCGGTTTGTCTCCACGGGAAACACAGAGTTTGCGTTGGAGGCCCCGAGAGAGCCTCCCCCAGCTGCTTCATGGAAACGGCTGGGGAGTGTGTGTGTGAGCGTTTAGCTTGTTCGTCGTGGCTCCTTTGGTGAGACTGTGGAAAAACCCAGCTTTGGCAAATGGCACCAAAGCCGCGGTGTTTAAGAAGAAGAGCAAAGAAGAGGGTGGAAAAAATGTGTTAGGGTCGGCGGGGCTCCAGGTACTGCTGGATCCAGGGGCCGGCCATGTCGTCAGAGGTGGTTTCTCTCCATCTCTTGTGTCCTCTGTCCTTGTGGGCTGCAGTTCGGCGTGGTCCTCATTGTCACCCACAGCACCAGGTTTACGTCTAGCCACACGGCACACCCACAGGAGACTGTGAATTCCAAAACGGCTGTAGGAGAAGTGAGAGTGAGTCTCCTGGCGCTCCCCGGGGGTCCGGACCCAGCCCCGAGCCAGCCCCTGGGACAGGAGGGAACGGAGCGTCCCACCTGGTCAGGTCTGGAACCCACTGAGGTCCTCTCCACCCACGCTGCTGGGACAGACAGCAGAAGGCACGGCGCCCTAAGACAAATCGTCCATATCAGACGAGGGAACGGACCCCCAGCAGGCAAGATCCCTCGCACCCGAGTGACCAAGCGGACCAGAGGAGACCAACGGCCCGGCGGCTGGCTGCCCCTCGCGGGCGCGCTCGGTCGGCGGGGCTGCCGGGCCCTGCGTAGCCGAGTCAAGGACGCCACAGCCAGCCCCAGCTCCAGCGGCCTTCCCTTGTCTGCCGTGTGCTTTGGCCTGCGTGCGTGCGTGCGTGCGCGCAGTCGCCCTTTCCTTCCTCCGTCACACATCCCTCCAGCTCCAACAGCGGCCCGAGCCCGGCAGCAGTAAGGTCTCCCCCCACCCCACCCCTTCCTGCAACCAGGGAGCCCTTCCCGCTTCCCTGGGGGCTCACCCCAGGACCGCGAGGGGCTCTGGGTTGGCTTCCTAAGCCTGTCAGCCTCTCACGGCTCAGCCACGGAGAGCAGCCCTGAAAGGCCGCCGGCTCTGGCATCTCGTTTACCGGGAGGAAGGGTCCCGGGGGCGCGCCCCCTTGCCGGGACTCGCGCCGCTGCAGCTGCCTCGGCCTCCGGGCGTCCCGGGCGCTGGCGCTCTCGCCTTCCGTCCTCGGCCGCCTTCTGGGTCGGTGCCCAGCCTCAGGGGGCGTCTTTCTTTAGTTCCCCGTTTTTAATTGTACGCAGTGAATTGACTCAGAGCAGACACTTCCCGTCGGCCTTCAATCTCAACATTTTCATCTGTTGCGCTGGGCTTCTCTCCAGCCGCCATCACCGCCACAAGGTGTCTGTCAGCGGTGGCTTTGGCGGAGAGGTGGCCTTTGGGGGTTCATGTCCCATTCACAGAGCCAGGATGGTAGCTGCTGACCCACCCCACCCCCACACACCCCGTGGTCCCAGTGTCCTTGGTCTGAGAGATGTTTTCTCTTCGAACGTCTTAACCTTCCGTTCTCCAGCCACACACTTTGTTAAGAGCTTAGTCACTTTCTGAGTCCATCGGTGGCTACACTGATCCTCTAGTCACAGTTCTTAATGGAATAAGTCAGAGGAAGACCGAAATGTCCGCCATCCTCAGCGCGCGGCAGCGGCAGGGGGTGGGGAGCCCCCACTCAGACCCCTCGCGACCGCAGTCGGCCCACGTCGCCCTCGGGTCGGAACTCTCCGGAGACGCCAACCAGCTGCAGAGCCGAAGCTGCATCTGCACGGCAGGCGAGGTGCAAGGTGCTGCGTGAACTCTGACCCCCTTGCACCCTCCCGACCCCCTGTCAGCTCCCACACACATGCACGCAGGCGCGCGCTCATGCTGTTCTTCGTCCCCACCGCCCCAGACAGGCCCCCGCCACGGGCCGTGCGGCGTGTCCGCTGCATGGCCACGTGACGCTCCCACGGCTTCCTCAGGTGCCCACGCAGAGGCCGCCTTCTCGTGCAGGCCTCGCCCGTCAGCGCCGTCTGCCGCACCCAGGTTGCCACTCCCTGCGCCCCTTCCCTAGTCTCTTATCACCGCCGGATCGTAGATGTGACTTGTTTAGCCACCTCCGCTGGAACGGAAGCGCCGTTTGTGTCTCTCTGCTCTGCTCATCCGCCCCAGTGCCTGGCACGTCCGTGGCTCTGAATACTTGGTGGATGAATAAACCAATGACTTGATTCTGTCTTTGGCTTCGCCTAGTACCTACCTTCCACCCTGAGACCCTGATCGCTCAGAAAAATGGGGAGGTGAGTTTCCTCTGCTGGGCATCTCTGGATGGCCACCAGCTGATAAAAGGTCTCTAACTGAGAATGGAACCTGTCCTCATTCCGTGTCCCCATCAGTCACCCCAGAAAATGTCCCTGTTGGATTGGAGCCAACAGTGCCCCTAATAAGAGGCTCAGATGTGCTGGCCAGAGGCGGCATTTTCAAGTCGCCGACTTGGTTTCTGCGTGGCCTGTCCTTCTCTGTGCTCCTGCCTCTTCCTCTGCAGCGAGGCCCGGGGGGCCACCTCTATTGCAGTTGGTGGGTCCCCCAAACTGGCCACGCAGAAGGAATCAGCTTAAAACACGGACCGGGATTTCCCTGCAAACAGTGGAAAACGTCTTTGATTAGGACGTTCTCTTGACAACGCGTGAATAATGACTGAGATGATGGGAAGTGACTACACGTGGGAACGAGATGTCTTCTGGGGGGTGATGATATTATGCTAAAATGAGTCATCAGGTGTGGCTTCATCCAGGTGTTCCGTTATGACATCAGAATTTTTAATTTTTTTTCAGTTCTTTGCTTATTATTACAGTATTGGTGTCGTTTTTAGGTTCTGTGTGGTGGCTCTTGGCAACTCCAAGTTCACATCCTTGAGGGGTCAACAGTTCTTTACCCAAAGCCCCATAAACCCAGGAAAACCCATACACTGTTTCACTGGGCCTGTTTTTAGTTCCTGGCCCATTTGTGAACCAACCCCCCCGGTCCGGAAATGACAACATTTGTCTACTTATCCTAGTTAGGAGCTGTGGAGCGGCTGTGAGGGCTGCAAGTGGGGCGCAGGAGAAAACTGGGGTCCCCCTCCCGAGAAAAGTATGAGTGCTTGGAGCCATAAAACAAACAAACAAACAAACAGTGAATACTTCTACATCCCAAATTCAGGAGTGAGAGCAGCACAGATAGACAAGGGAGGACAGCCGTGCAAGCCAACTGCGCCTCTCTGCTCCCCAGAAACCCCCCCAGGCAGGGTGTATGAGCAGCAGGCAGCACAAAGACACGCTGTCCTAATTGAGTTTGTGTCATACATGCCTGAACCCAGGATCAACAAACATCATTTATCACTTGCCTGTCAAGCCAGCCCTGTCTTCAGCGTCAGAGGAAAATGCGGCCGGTGCAGGTTGGAGCGGCCAAGGCGGACCAGGCCAGCCGGCTTCGGTGAGTCGGGACCTCGGCCTCACTTCGCAGGTCCAGTGTGAGAAGCAGGAACGAGGCCTGGTGTCCGTACTGCCTGAGTCCAGCCCCTGCCCCGCCGCGTAGCTGCAGGCCCCCCATTCCTGGGTCCCACGGAGCCTCAGGTTGGACACCCGTGCAGTGGGTCTGGGGAAGCTTGTCTGTCTGACTTATTGAAAAGGGTCCAATGGGCTGATAACATATTTTTGGCTTTTTTCCCCCACTTGACCACATTCCAGATACAATCTTCATTCTTCTCTGTCCTTGGTGTCCTGGGGTGTTGACCCCTGCAAGGGCAAGTTCCATGCCTGCTGGGTTCCCCCTGGAGTTGTCCCCGGGGGGGGGGGGGGCACTGGCCCGAGGTTGGGGAACAAGAGAAGGGAAAGGCTGGAGTATTTATTCTCCACTTGCTGTCTGTCCCTCTGTCCCCGTGACTCTACCTCCTGTCAGGAGCCGCCGTCCAAGGCCCCCGCTCTCAAGGCTCTCAGTAACGCTCCCCTCTCTTACCACGTCCGATGGCGACCATTTCCCCCCACTTCTTACCTTTCAGCGCCCAGTGACATGTTTCAGTGTTATCCATACGCCGCCGCCGTGAAAGGCGCTGGAGCCATCTGAGCTGGACTCTGTGTCTTCCAGACATTGACACGTGTACAGATAAAACTCACTCACACATAGCGGGGAATAAATAGTTGTAAATTTGTTGCTTTCGTTTAAACACAGGGAAGAGCTTCAAGAACAAGTGCCTAGAACTGTTGTCCTCAGAGCCATCCCAGAGTCACTGACTGAAAGGACAGGGACACCCTGAAGGTCAGGTGTATCTTCTTACCGGTGGAGAGATGTCCTCCCACAAACTGCAGCAGAGCCTCGAGGTCAGGGCCCCAGCATGCTGCGTCACTGCCACTGGTCCTCAGTCCCCAGGGTGCCGTGCCCTCTGCTGTCATCTCTGTCATGCCGTGGTCAGTCCCCTCAGTGCCCCCTTGAATTTCATGACGTTGGAACTTTGGAAGATTACGGGCTGGTGACTGTGCAGCATGTCCCTCCGTGTGGGTCCGTCTGCTATTTCTTCATGATACTGGATCCCGATTACATGCCCCTGGCAGGCGTGTCCCGGGAGGGGTGCACCATGACAGGCAATGCATGATTGCAACCTGTCACAATGTTAACGACTGTCACTTGGGTCCCTTGATTCGGGAGGCGTCTGCCAGGCTTCTCTGTTGGGAAGTTGCTTCAGGTTAATTAATTCGCATTGAAATTAATAAATATTTTGTGGGGGGAAAAATATTTGGAGATGATGTAAATATCCCGTTCCCCATTAGAGTTTTAATATTCAGTTGTGAATTTGGTAACAGAACAGGTGCATGAGTTTTGTTCATCCTCTATGGCTTCATTTTCATTACCGTTGCCGTTTATTTCAATGCTCAGAATATCCTATGTTTGGCCCGTGGGGGCTGTTTTATCACGGCTTCTGTCTTTTTGACAGGTCTTCATTACTTAAGCCCTTCCTTCCTTTCTGGGTCTACGGTCTTCCAGGCTCATCTTGTAGTTTCCCACCCCCGTCCTGGAATCGCCTCAGTCCCTTTCAGTGAGCAACGGTGTTTAGAAACCAGAATCCAGGCTCCGGCGCGCTCGTCGCTCTTTGGGCGCGCCAGCCCCTCTCCGCGGACGGAGCCTGGAAGCCGTCACTCCCCTGTCATCACGGCTCAGACACCGGGAGCTCCCACTGCTGCCACTGTGCCAGGCCAGCGGCACGCGGCTCGTTCTGGGTCTCTCCCTTTCTGTGCTCACGACCCTGCTCATGTCTCCACGCCGGGCCCTTCTCCCACCCGCCCCCCTCAGTCCCTCAGGTTTCAACACCCGTTGGCTGGCCCTGCGCCAGTAGGGCCGTGACACCCCCAGCTCCCCATCCCGAGCCGCTGCTGTCCCCTCACTACTCCATCTCTGACTCTGGGCTCCGCACAACCGGACCCATCGCCTCCTTGCCAACCCCTCCTAACGGCGTTGGACCGAGATATTCTGGATACAGGTGTTTCTGGTCGTACCCGCATGGACTCCACTATTCTCTTCTTAGAAAAAGCCTACGTGTTTCCAGTGAAAGGAGGTGCGGGAACTTCTCCCCGTCGGGGGGCAGGCGAGTGCCCGGGCCAGAGCCAACCGTGAGTCACACCTCGCTGACCAGCTGTCTTCTTCCCAAAGCCCCTGGTCCCCAGGACGAACAAAACAGTGTGATGACACTTCATGTTCCCTGACACACATCCCTGAGAAGAAGCTTCCCCAGAAGAAGGGCACGTTGGTTCCAGAGAGAAGGGATGCTGGGCGACCCAAGTCAGTGTCGCCTGCGACTGGGTCCTGATGGACTTGGGGTACAGTGACCACGACTGTTGGATGAGAGACACAGAGAGAGAGAACTAGGAAGGGGAACAGTCATTATATCTGGGGAGTCGCTTTTCTGACACTAACGTGGCTGGTGTCTGTGAAGAATCTTGCTTTTCTTTAAATATTTAAATCAGGGCTTCTCGACCGCAGCTCCAGGGCCCACAGCGCCCGGGGAGGAGCCCCGCCCTGTGAGTGCACGCCCACTGTGTACAAAGAGCTTCCTGCCTCATGATGTTTTTTTAACTTTTGCTCGGAAATAATTTTAGGCTTTAAGAAAAGTTGCAAAAACACTGCAGAGAATCCCGGATACTTTTCCCCTAGTTTCTCCCAAATTAACATTTTATTGTGTTTGCTTTCGCATTTATTTCCTGTCTCTCTCTCTCTCTCTCTCTCTCTCCCTCATATGTATAGACAGACACATTTTTCCTGAAACAAACTATGAGTAACGTGCACACACGATGCCCTTCACTGTGTTTCTGCCAAGCGAGGGCTCTCTCTTCCATGACACCCGTGTCACACACACGTGCTTTATTCCTGTGCCACCCGCGTCCCCTCAGTGTCATCCACAGCAAACCCAATGGTGTTTCCTGACTCAGAATCCAGTCCAGGGCCACGCGCCTCATTCGGCTGCCACGCTCTTTTCAATCAGAAACCGTTCCTCCGCCCTCCTGGTCTCTCACAACTCCAGGAGGCACGGGCGAGTGCAGGGACAGCCCAGGCCGCCTTGGGACCCGGTGCCCCTCCATGGGGGGGCCTGAGTGAAGAGCGCCTTCTGCTCCAATTGGTCTGGTCCTGTGGCCATGGAAGCTCCGCGCTTGGGCGCTTCTGTGGTCGGTGTAGCCTCATACTGTCTGATGCCCCCACTGACCTTCTGGAGGAAGTGCCCGAGCGCAACATAGCCCAGGATGTGCGTCGTAACAGGACCTCCAGGACGGCGAGGCGACAACACCTGGGACCCTGTGTGGTTGCTGGAAGTGCTCGTTCTGGTTCGCGGATGGGCTGGACCCCACTCACATCCCTGAAGCCCCCACACCCTGTACTGGCGTGTTAGGTTACAGTCTCCCTTCAGTGACAGTTGAAGGGAGAATGACAAGCATCTTGCTTCCGCCGCTGTTCCCACGTTCCCCAGCGCAAGCAGCCCTTCTTGGCTACCTCGCTTCGGGAAAGTCCTCACACACACACACTCACAGACGCACACAGACACGCACACCCACAGGACTCGGCGTTACGTTTTAGGCACAAGGGAGTCTCAGTCCGTAGTTAAGAGGAGAAAAAAACTGTCTTCATGGTAATGGTCCTATAGTCCAGCCATTTGCAGGCATCCACAAAACAGCCCCTCCGTTAAGGGTGACTTTACAGTTTTCCCCGGGGACAGGGGTGCTCAGCTTGTGGGGGCGCAGCCAAGCACCACACACACGGAGTCCTCCTCAAAGACCTTTGGGAGGGTCGCCTGGGAGCGTGCCCATCTTCAAAGACAGAGAGGCGGCCCGGAGCTTGTGAGTCAGTGTTTTGTGATCTGCAGTCTGCCCCGGAACGAACCTCCGTAATTTTTGCCATATATTAGTATTATCTACCCTTCGCTTCCTTAATGACTGTTTTTCTATTTCAAATCCCTTCTCTTCATCCGAGTTTTGCCCTGAGCCATCCTTTCCATGAAAGTCACTGTTTTACATGCTAATTGCATTCCTCCCCCAAATATTTAAATAAGCACATCGCCGATAATGCGTTTGAACGCCCTTGTGCGTTTTGCCCCAATTATCTGATAGTCCGTCCGCACCGGGCTGCACGCTGCCTCGCGGTGGCCGTGGGGGTAGGTGGGCCTGAAACCTGGGGCTTTGCTCTCTGTGATTCCAGTCTCCTCCTCGCGCCCGCTGCTCTGCGACTCGGAACCAGGGCGTCCGGACCAGGGGAAAGAACGATTTCTTAACATCTTGACAGAGTGAAACTGTGGACAAAGCAGGGGCCGTTCTTTGCAGCTGTATGACCCCAGTGTGGCACGTGACAGTGACGCTGAGACTCGTGAGCGATGGGTTATCACAGCGGGAGGTCAGTCCCACTGAATTATCAGGGTGGCGGCCTCCGTGACCGGGTTCCAGACCAGGACATTCCCGGGCTGTAGTCAACAAACCCATCTCAAAGGCAGCGTTTCCCAGCGTGAAACATAAATGCTCTTTTGAAATAAACTGAAAAACCCATAGATTTTTCTCCGCTTCTCTCAGAGGGGGAGACCATTCCTTAAGAACCTTCTTCTGACTTCTGCCAGCCAGAAGGACGGTGGATATTTGAACCTTGCCTCCTGGGGCCCATCGAACAAAACAGAAGGCGTGTTCCGGCCTCCCAGCAGCAGGAAGCTCTGAGCAGCGTTTGGAACGGTCGAGGGCCCCAGGGCTCTGGGAAGCACCCTGCGCCCCGGCGGAGAATCACGATCCCGTCATTTCGAAACACAAACCTGCACAAGTGGGCGCTGCCCTGCTTGCGGGGCCCAGAAGTGCAGCCTTCAGCCCCAGAAAAAAACCTGCTGACTTGAGCAGAAAGTGGGGGACCCAGAGGCAATTGGGGATCTGAAGGACTTTTCCACAGGTAGAGCCTATGGCCAAGAGGACATCTTAGAATTCTCTGGAAGCGCAGCCAAGGAAGAGGACAGACTTAGAGGTGGAGGTGAGACTCCCCACTGTCCTGCGTTCGGGAGCTGCTGTGATGTCCAGGCCGCGCCGCCCGTCAACGCACCGTTTGGATCCCGGAGTTCGGGGTTTCTGCCCCCGTCCATGAGAAGCCAGCAGCGTCTCTCTCCAGGGGTGACAGCCCAAAGTCTCCCCCGAGACGTGTCCAGATGCCGTTTCCTCTGGGTGGACAGTAGCCAATGCTGAGGCCGGGAGCTGCTTGGAGCCGCTCCAGCCGGGCGTGAAGCCCGTGGGTTGGGGGAGGAGCCGGCGAAAGAGACAGAGGAGAGTCCTGGGGGCCCTGAGCCGCGGGCTGGCGTCCTGCCTTCCCAAGGCTCGGCCGACTGAGCCCCGCGGCGCGGGGGTGCGCGGGCTTCTCCCGCCGAACGCGGTGCAGGTCGGTGAGGGCCCGTCCACCCTCAGGTCGGGCCTGCTTCTCCGCTCGCCCCTGCCTCACCGGGTGCGTCCGCCAGACCCCGCCTCTGGTCCCCGAGGCCCGAGAGCGCTGGGGGGCTGTGGGGGGCCTGAAGGGGAGACACTGACGTGCCCCTTTCCTTCTCTGGCATTGTTCCTCGCGCTGTCTCTAGCTGGGGCAGGGTCTTCCCGCCGCCCCCGCCCCCGGTGGCTGGCGCTGGCCTTGGAAGACCTGACACGTCCCCGCCCCGGCATGACCCCCGCCCTTCTGAGGTTCGTGGTGGTTCGTACAAGGAGCCTCCTTTCCGTCTGTTTTCTTAGCTCCTGTGTCCCCCTGACCTCCAGTCCTGTGTTCCAGCCCCAGAGTCAAATTATCTCGAACACTTTCTCTTCTTCTACCCAGATCTTGACAAAATAGCCCCCAACCTCCCCCTGCATGTTCAGGGTCACGTTCCGCCTCTGTAGTCAAGACTCCTGATCGAAAGGGTGCGAGGAGAAGCCCTTAGATGGAGGCCCTCGGACAGAGGCCCGTCTCCACCCGACAGTGGCTCCTCCCCACTCCGACCCGGGTTTGTGAGTCTCCGCTGGGTCCCCCAGCCAGTGCCACGCGTGTGGGGCCAGGTGGGCGCTGTGTGTCTGGATCGCTCCACTGCAGCGCCGGTGGCCCTAGAGCAAGGGTCTTGTCTCTTTGGGCCGCGCTGAAACCTCAGTACCCAGAGCAGTCCGGGCACACAGTAGGCTCTTCAGTACACAGTGGGCACTTCATAAATATCCGTTGAATGAATATGTAAGAACGCAATAAAATCACTTAGGGGATTTCCACCCGCGTTACTTGATTAGACACTTACACACCTTACGACATGATCCCCCGGGGTAAGTCTGATCCCCAGCTCACAGCGTGGAGAGTATGTCTTCTTAATGAGTGAAATAGGATGAAAATTCTCAGGAGCCTGTCACGTGGTAGGTTCATGTGTGTCACGTGCTGCCCTGGCTTGTCCAACATGTTCCTTGTGGATCTTTATAAAAAGGTTAAAAACCAGTGAGCAAGACTCCAGGCCGGCTTTTCGTAAAGAACAAGCAGCTGGGTGTGTAACTGTGACCGCGTAGCCTGTCCGCGAGTGTGGGTGCCCCCCGGAAACCCGGGCCTCGGCCCCAGTCCGGCCTCACCTTCCCCTGCTGCCCGGTGTAAGCCCCGCGGTCCAGCCGCTCGAAATAACAGATTCTCAGGACCGTCCCCTGCCGGACTGCTGCGTGTTCACAAACGTAGCCATTCATTAAAAAAACAAAACAAAAACAAAAAACGAAAAAAACTTCTGATGATAAGTTAGGAAAATCACAGGGAACGTGGGTGTTATTTTTGTCTTTATGGTAAAACATCATTGCCTCGCCCGCCAGCTTTCGTGTCCCTGGACGCGCCACCCACGGGCAGGGCCAGACAACCCGCGTTCCTTTCTGGAGCTCGTGCGCCCCCTCCGGGTGGCGAGGCTCTGGATGCCCGCCAGCGCTGCCAGCTGCTTGCGTCGTAAAACAGGACTGGCCACTCCTTCTTCTTCTCCGAGGGCTCTGGTGGGCTGGCGGGCCGGGACGGAGCAGGGACGCGCTGCATTTGGGGCGGAGCATCTTTCTCAAGGCGGCTCGTCCACAGATCTCAGGCTCTTGCCGTCTCTGCCTCTCCACCGGCTGAGGTCAAGGGTAATCCCTGACGACCAGGAGGGACCGCTCTCGTGACAACCCAGCCTCCCCCACAGCAAACCAGAGCGGGCACCCTGCACCTTCTCCCCATCACCTCCCCGCGTTTTATTTTAATTGCTGTGCTCTGAAGAAGCGAGGCTCCTATTAAATTATTCATGGTGGTGTAATGTTTATGTGATTAGAGTAATTATTATAACTATGCGTTGTGAATTTTCATAATTAATGACCTCAGTCAGATTTCATTTGGCACAGAGGAGTTCCAGAAGGGCACCCGGTGACCGGGTCTCCTGGGGAAGCTCCAGAAAGCACAGTGGGCACCTGTGCTGGGTTTTGCTCAGCAGGGGAGGCTCTGGGCGGTCACCTCCAGGAATGGGGGTGGGGGCAGCTTGCAAAGTAGGAGGAATGGGGCCTGTCTCTCGGAGGGCACCGGGGGCTTCCAGCTCAGCGTCTCTCTCGGTATGCCCCCCACGTGAGCCACACAGGTGCCGGCCACAGTGGCCTGGCAGGACAGTAGGGTGATGGACGGGGACAGACACACGGCTCACTTCCCGGGATGCTTTTGACGGGGACTGGGACCTTCTGGGAGGCGCCACTGACGAAGGGCAGACGATGAAGCCCACCCGACAGCCTTGCTCAGCGGTTAGAGGTCAGCCCAGCCCCCGTGTTCAGCGTCAAGCAACAAACTCAAGCTCCCCCGACCTTCCGCCTTTGCCCAGGGCCTGTCCCTTCCCGGTCAGGCCTCACGGCCCGTGCCGCTGCGTCTCTCTGAATTCGCGAAGGCGCAGACTATGCTGTGCCCGTCTCCGTGCCTTTGGGACGCCGTGGAGTCTGCAGCGCGCGACAGGAGGCAGATTCGTCTCAAATCCACGAACCAACATGGCTTCCCTCTGTCCCTCCCCATGCTGTCCCTTCTTCCTTTGCGTCCGAGTCTCTTGATCGCCATTTTTTTTTTTTTTTTACTGGAGTAGCAAAACGTTTTAGAGAATATTTGCTGATTTGGCCCACAAAGCTTATGGCCTGAAGTCTGAGCCCAGGAGAAAGTACTTAGGGCCGACCCAGCGGTTAGACCAGAGTTTCCCCACCACTGGCCATCCCGGTATTATTATTCGGGTGCTTTGAGCTGCAAGGAAGAGCGGCTTCAGTACAGCCTGACACTCTTTCCACAAGTGGGACAGTTCCCACGTTGACCGCTGCTGTGCTTCTGTGGCTCCGAAGGGTCCACATTGTTCCGTCTTTCCTGCGACATCGTCAGGGCTCCTCATCCAAAAACCGTGGTCCGCACGGTCACAGGCTCATTGTCCACAGTGTTCAGGCTGCATGATACACCCTCACGGCCGGAGGGGGACACGCACTTTCCACGCCTTGCTCTTAGGGATGGCGGGGGGTCAACCAGGAAGCTCCCTCTCTTCCTGTCTCGTTCATCACACGGAAACCACACAGGAGTCGCGGAAAAGGGGGCCGGGTGTGCCTTAGCCCAGAACCAACCCCTGGAGC
>PVJD01010798.1:0-50857 GCA_004026545.1 Mormoops blainvillei
TTTAGACCTTTTTCTATTTTGGTTAGGTAGTTAATATTAATTATTTTCATTAATAATAAAAATGAAGCAATGAATTTATATTTAATAACTGTTCTGCATCCGTTCCCAAAAGTTTTTTGTAATTTTCTGTTTTTACTTTATAAAAAGTCCAAAATTGTGATTTTTATTACATTTTTATTACAAACTTAACATATACTCACTCATTTTATAATCTAAAACCAAAAAGACGTATTTAAACAAGCAAAAACCCTTTATATAGAGCCTGTGTGTATTGTGACTTTGAATAATACCAATTACAATAATTTCAAATATTTAAAAACATTAAAATTAAGGTACAGATTTTTGTTATTGTATTTTTTTCCATAACCATTTAGACCCCTTAGACCCCACTCTGCTCCCTGCAATCACCACACTATTGTCCATATCCATGAGTCCTTCTTCCTTTTTACCCAATCCCTCCACCCTCTACCCTCCCACTAACCCTTAGCTGTCATCGTGGCTCTAGGTGTCTGTGTCTACTGTACTTGTTAGTTCAGTTTGTTCATTAGATTGCACATATGAGTGAAATCATGTGGTATTTGTCTGTCTCTGACTGGCTTATTTCACTTAGCACAATGTTCTCCAGGGCCATCCATACTATAGCAGAGGGCAAAATTTCATTCTTCTTATGGCCAAGTAGTATTCCATTGTGCAAATGCCCCATAGTTGTTTTATTCACTCATCCACTGATGGACCCTTGGGCTGCTTCCATATATTAGTGATTGTAGATAACACTGCAATGAACATAAGGGTGCTTATGTTCTTTCAAATTAGTATTTGGGATTTCTTTGGATATATCCCCAGAAGTGGGATTGCTGGGTCAAAAGACAGATCCATTTTTAACTTTTTGAGATATCTCCATACTGCCTTCCACAGTGGCTGTGCCAATCTGCATTCCCACAAACAATGCAAAAGGGTTCTCCTTTCTCCACACCCTCACCAGCACTCATTGTTTGTTGATTTATTGATGATAGCCATTCTGACAGGTATGAGATATCTCATTGTGCTTTTAATTTGCATTTCCTTGATGATTAGTGACATTGAGCATCTTTTCATGTCTATTGGTCATCTGTATGTTCTTTGTAGATAAGTGTATATTCAAGTCCTTTGCCCATTTTTTAATTGGGTTGTTTGTTTTTTTGGTGTTGAGTTTTTGTTGAGTTCTTTACAAATTTGGATATTAACCCCTTATCAGATGTATTGGCATAAACACATATGTTCCCCCATTCTGTGTGTTGTCTTTTTATTTATTTTTTTTGTTTTCCTTTGCTATGCAAAAACTTTTTAGTTTGACATAGTCCCATTTGTTTATTTTTTCTTTTGTTTCCTTTGCCTGGGTAGATATATCTGATAAAATGCTGCTACAAGCTATGTCTGAGATTTTGCTTCTTATGTTTTCTTCTAGGACTTTTATGGTTTGGGGGTCTAACATTTAAGTCTTTAATCCACTTTTAATTTATTTTAGTGTGTGTTATAAGAAGGTGGCCTGGTTTCATTGATGCTTTGGATTTTTTTTTCCTTAGTCTCTATGTCTTTGAACTCTGCTTTGATCTTGAATATTTCCTTCTTACTGTTCACTCTGGGCTTTATTTGTTGTTGTTCCTCTAGTTCTTTTAAATGTAGTGTTAGATTGTATTTGAGAATTTTCTATCTTCTTCAGGTAGGCCTGTACTGCTATGAGCTTCCCTCTCAGGACTGCATTTGCTGTGTCTCATAGGTTTTGGGTTGTTGTGTGTTCATTTTCATTTGTTTCCAGATACTTTTTTATTTTTTTCTTGATCTCATTGTTAACCCATTCATTATTTTATAACATGTTATTCAACCACCAAGTGTTTGAGTGTTTTTGAGTTTTTTCCTTGAGGTTGATTTCTAGTTTCAAGCCATTGTGATCCAAGAAGATGTGTGATATGATTTTAATTTTCTTGAATTTGTTCAGGCTTCTTTTTTGTACTGCTATGTGGCCTATCTTTGAAAATGATCCACATGCCTTTGAGAAGAATGTATATTTTGCTTCTTTGGGGTGAAATGTTCTGTAAACATCAATTAAGTCCATTTCTTCTAGAGCATCTGTCAATGTCACAATATTCTTGTTGATTCTTTGTTTGGAAGCTCTATCTTTTTTTGACAGTGGGGTGTTAAAATCCCCTACAGTGATTGTATTGCTGTTGATCTCTTTCTTAAAGTTCTCCAGGATTTTCCTTAAATATTTAGGTGCTCTTATGTTGAGTGCATATATGTTTAACAGGGTTATATCCTCTTTTTGGATTGCTCCCCTAAGTATTATATAATGATGTTCTTTGTCTCTTATTATGGCCTTTGTTTTCAAGTCCGTTTTGTCTGATATGAATATTGCTACCTCAGGTTTCTTTCTTTTCATGTCCAATTGCTTGGAATATTTTGTTCCATCACTTCACTTTCAGCCTGTGTAGATCTTTCATTCTCAGGTGGGCCACTTGTAGACAGCATATATGTTTTCTAATCCATTCAGTTATGCTATCTTTTGATTGGAGCATTTAATCCATTTACATTTAAGGTTATTATTGATAGGTGGTTATTCATTGTCCCTTATTTTTTCCCCTTTGCACCTGCTTTCTCTCTTTCTTCTTCTTGTTGTTGTTGTTCTCCCCCTTCTTCTTTTTCTTCTTCTCCTCCTCCTCCTCCTCCTCCTCCTCCTTCTTCTTCTTCCTCTTCTTCTTCTTCTTCTTCTTCTTCTTCTTCTTCTTCTTCTTCTTCTTCTTCTTCTTCTTCTTCTTCTTCTTCTTCTTCTTCTTCATCCCTTTAGTACATCTTGTAATGATGGTTTGAGGGAGCTGTACTCTTTCAGCTTTTTTTTTTTGTCTTAGATCCTCTTTATTTCACTTTCCATTTTAAATGATAGTCTTGGGGGATAGAATAGCATTGGTTTCAGGTCTTTGCTTTTCATTACATGTAGCATTTCTGTAAGAAAATCAGCTGATAGCCTTATCAGAGTTCCCTTGTGTGTTACTAGCTGTTTCTCTCTTGTTGCCTTTCAGATTCTCTGTTTTTAAATTTTGCCATTTTAATTGTGATGTGTCTTGGAGTGGGCATCTTTGGGTTCATCTTGATTGGTACCCTCTGTGATTTCTGAACTTGTGGGGATTTTTCCCTCATCAAGTTAGGGAAGTTTTCTGTTATTATTTTTTCAAGCAGGTTTTTTATCCCTTACTCCTTTTCTTCTCCTTCTGGTATTCCTGTCATGCTGCTGTTACATTTCATGTTGTCTTGAAGGTTCTGTAAACTATTCTTGTTCTTTTTAAGTCTTTTTTCATTTTGTTGTCATGACTAGGTGGTTTTTTTTCCTACCTTTTCTTACAACTTGCTGATTCAGTCCTCTGCTTCATCTAGCCTCTTTTAATTCCTTCTAGTATATTCTTCATTTCCACCTGGTTCTTATTCATAGTTTCTATGTCCTTTTTCTTGCTGTTGCCATTCCCACTCGGTTACTTGTACTCCCATAAAATTCTTTGTAGTTCTCACTGAGTTCCCTGAACATCCTCATAACCATTACTTTGAACTCTGTGTCTGATAGAATGCTTGCCTCAATTTCATTTAGCTCTTTTTCTGGGGGATTTCTCCTTTCCTTTTGATTGGGGGTTAGTTCTGCATCTCCTCACGTTAGGTGATTTTTTTTCTTTGTTTTAGTGTATCAGACTGATCTGCTTTGACTCCCTGTCTTCATGGGATGGCCTTCTATGGTAGGAGTTCTGTAGGATTCAGTGGTGCAGTCTTTTTGATATCCTGAGTTGGATGGTCTAGGGATACTCTTTATGCAGTTTATGTGGGTTCTCTTATAATTGGTTTTGATTGTTTCGGGCTCATTGATTGGCAGGTTCTCCCCTCCAGCTCACTGACTGAGTCCTAGCCCCCTCAAAATATTATATGCTGTTGTACAGGTGCTGGCAAATCAAGACAAAGCAACCCAGAAAACAAAACCCACATCAGTAATAATACCCCATAACCACAACAGCAATATCAACAACAATCGAGCAAAGATTAAAAAGGTGGAAAGAGAAAAAAATATTATAAGAATGGAAAAATATGAGATGAGTAAAGGAAAAATGATTTTGAGAGGGTAGAGGGAGGAGAGATAATAAATGCAGGGATTAGAAACAGGGCCAAAAAAGGAAGGAAATAAAATTTAAAACATAAGTGAAAAAGAGAAGGGAGAAAGCAAAGTGGAGTAAGAAAAGGGAAGAGTATAATATGAGGTTTGAAATTGAAAAAAATAGGAGAAAAATTGAAGAAAAATAACCACAGCAGCAATGACAACCGAGCAAAGATTAATAAAGATAGAGAGTGTGAAAATATTATAGGAAAGAGAAAAAAGAATACGTGGTGTCTACAGGAAAGAAAAATGACTTTGAGATTAAAGAAGGAGGAGAATAAGAGTTAATAATAGATACCACGCTAAGAAAGGGAAAAATAAAATTTCAAATGAAAATAAGAAAAGGCAGGAGGAAGGCAAAATGGAGTAAGATAGAGGAAGAGTAAACCATGAAATTTGAAAATAAAAATATAGTGAACAAATAAGCCTAAAATTGAAGAAAAACAAGAACAACTGCAATATCAATGAGAAGTGAGCAAAGATTAATAAAGGTGGTAAGAGAAGAATGTTATTAAAAAGGGAAAAAGAATGTGAGATGACTAAAGGAAATAAAAATGATTTTGGGAGGATAGAGGGAGGAGAAATAGGAAGAGTAAGAAATAGAAACAAGGCATAGAAATGGAGAAAAAAATTTGAATGATAATTCAAAAGGGAAAGAAGAAGGTAAAATGGAGTAAGGCAAGGGAAGAGTAAAATATGAGATTTGAAATAAAAATAAAATGAAATAAAGTAAAATAATAGGAATAAAATTGAAGAAAAAGAAAAAATGTTAAAAAGCTATAACAGAGGAATAATAACGCAAATATTGTAAAAGTACAAGGTGGAATTCATCTCAGCAGAGTTTGATGTTTGTCTGTTTTCTTCTCCTTCTGGATTCAACTTTGGTGATTTCAGATGGTGCTCCCTCCTAGCTCTGGGCAGCTTGTTCTGGTCTACAAGTGGTCCACAGTCTGTGGCATCTCCTTCAGGTTTGGCTGCATCTTGGCTCACTCTAGCTACTCTGCCCTGTTGGCTTTTTATCAGCACAAGACTCAAGGGTAGGTCATCTAATGTCTGGCAGCGCTACAGATACAACCTCCATCTGTCTCTAGCGGGGGCTTCTGGTGCAATCAGAAAGGTAGAATCCCTGGGTCTACGCTGGGAGGTACTGTTCAGTCTTCAGGGAAGATTGTGGTTGTGCTCCCCTGTGCCTGTGCAACACATTATGGTCTGACCTAGGTTATTTCCAATAATGTATAGTTTCTGATGAATTGCCTGTCTATTTCATGTGAGGGCCCAATCTGTGTAAGAGAATAAACTCTTTCCTGCTTTGTACTGATGTCAGTTCTGTGTAAGAGCCAAGTCTGGGAGGGGCCCTGGAATCCCCTTGCTGCAGCAATTTCTGCACTCTCAGCCCAGATGATTTTAGTAAAAAAGGACCTGAGGAATTAGGGCATCTTGCTATGGCTCAGAAAAATTCAGAAACGCTCCCCTTGGTGTCTCCCTTTCTTTCCCCTGTGGAATGCACCCAGTAGGGGTTTTTTGAGCCTGACCTGACTGTTCTGCAGAGATTCCCTGTTGGATGTGGTGCTTGCAATCCTGCAGGAGGGGGTGCTGGGCATTCCCTTGCCTTCCCGGAGGTTTTTACTCTGAGGAGGAAGAAGGGATTTTGCCTGGCTGCAAAGAATTTCAGGCACTCAACTCTTGCCCATGTATCTCCCAGTCCAATGCCTTGTCAGGAGACACAGTCCTGAACTCTCCATTTTGCATAGCCCCTGGCTTGCTAGCCACGCTGGGTGGGGGCCCAGAAATCCCTTTGCTGTGCCACTTTCTGAACTCTCTGCCCAGCCGAATTCAGTGGGAGTGAACTGCACTTTCAATCTGGTCTCTTTTTTGGCAGAACAGCTACATGCGTGGTCTCTGCCTAGCCACACTTCAGCTCTCCTTTAAAAACATCTCTTTGTGGCACTCACACTGCATTACTGAGTCACTGTCTGGTTCTCTGCAGAAGCACCTCCTCCCAAAATGAAAACTCCCTCTCATTCACGGCCGGCTGCAGCCTGCCAATGCCTCTGACTGACCCAGGTGTGGCCCCCGATCATTTTAGAAGATCAACCGTCTTTGGCACTCTTCTGGTTGGTGCTACGGCTATGGACATGCTGTTCACTATGTGTATGTAGCCTGGATCTTCCAGACTTTATGTATCCTCCCAAGTCACTCCCAATTAGTGTTGGGGGGCCCCTGTGTGGGACTAAGGACCCCTGCGCCAGTAGGAGAGGGAATTAAAATGCTGTGATTTTTACCTGGTCTCTCCACAGCTGCAGATGCCACACACAGGGTATTTCCCTTTTGACTTATAAAATCTCCTTACCAGACGGTGCAAAGCTGCGTCCGTACTCCTTGGCTTCAACCCTCCGTATCGTCTGAGATTCCATTGATTGTTCAAGTTACTTGTCGGAAGATCAGCCAGAAATTTGAGTTGGGGGCAAGAGCAAGCGGACTCAGCTTCCACCTCCTCACCGCCGTCCTCCAATCTCCCTAAATTTCAATTTTTAGAATTCGATTCTCTCGCACTGGTTTTTTTTCTTGGATTGTTTAATTGGGGTTCAAAACGTGCTACCTCAAAAGATGGCATCTTGGCATCTTGAATATTTTAAACTGAAGGTGTTCGAGAAAACAACAGAAACAGGAAGATTACTCTGACCTTCACAATTGTCCCTCCCGTTGCCATGCACACACATCTCCTGAAGTCAGTCATAAAACCAGCATGAGAGAGGCACCCTCCTTATACCGAGAGGAGTGGAGCACCCAATCCTGAAAACAAAGGAATACCTAGAAGAATCTGAACACACAGGTCTTGTTAAGTCTCCCCTATTTCCTGGACTTACTGGACACTCTTTGCCCTTACCACATGTCTCCACAACTGTTCACTTTTCATCAGACCTACCATAAAAATACTCAGGTTTAACTGTGTCTTTGGGTCTTTATTTCCTAAGGAAGCTCCTTTGTCATGTAAAACTTAAATCAAATTGCTGTGAATGCTTTTCTCTTGTTAATCAGTCTGTGTCAGTTTAATTTTCAGACCCAGCCAAGGAGCCTAAGAGGGTCAAGTAAATACTTTCCTTCCCTACATTATGAAGGCAAAAAATTAAGCGTTATTCATTATTTTATTCTCCAAGACTTGCATAGTTACCGACATATATACTTAAATAAATTTTAATTAAATACACTCCCCCCCAAAAAACAGCCAATAGACAATATAGTCATCAACTTCAGGAACCTGATTTACCTTTGGACACTTATGTGTTATATTAATCGGAATAGTTGCTGTTACAAGGAATATAAACTCAAACTGAGAAACTAAGGGGAGGTTTGGGGTAGAAATCTGTGGGCTCAACAGGTCACAGTAAAACATGCCAGGATCACATTATTATTGATATTAACTCTCCCCAAGAGTTACCAGGATACTGTCACTCTTGCCCCGTCTTCTAAATCTGCTTTCCGGTGTGTTGGCTTTGTTCTTCCAAAAGCTCTTTCCCCATGCTGGAAAAAATGCCAATGGCAGCTATAAGTATATGTGACCTACCAGCAAGCAGTCCCAGGAAAGACGTAAAGACTTATCTCCCAAGTAAAGCCACCAGAATGGCTCAGGCAAGATCATTTCTGACTCAGTTTCTGAGGCTGGGAGGATGAGATGTTCCAAGGTTCCAGGCCCAGGCCATGTTTAAACACCTATGATCACGGTGAAGACAGGCAGCCACCCTCCAGCAGCACCTGGGTTAGTTCCCAACAGCCAGGAGAGTGTGTTGCAGAAGAAAAGGAACTAAATACTGGTGCAGGAAAAAGGTAAGACATATTCACTGAATCATTTTTTGTAGTTTTGAAAGTCCCATAATTTCAGTTGTGACATGTTGCATGATATTAGTCCTCAGCTCTAAGCTCCCCGGAGAGCTTCTGATCATAAATTCTCTTTTTCTTTAGTTACAAGCTTCAGCTGGATTTCAGTTCAATTCTTCAGCTTCTCTTTTTCTCTTTATATCGAGGAGGAAGGAAATCACATTCAACTTCAGATGGTTTGGAAAAAGTCGGAAGCAAAAGACGGATCTGAATGCTGTCTGATAGCCCATTTTTAATCAGAGGAAAGCAATTCTCCCCTCTCAAAAGAAGGTTCTTCACATCAGGTATTTGGCTTTGAGCTGCTTGCTGATTAATTACTTACATTTACATAACATTAATCTCCTTTCTAATAATTTAGCTGGCTTCCAACTGGGTCCTGCCCACCTCCCCCATCAGTCTGGCAGAACACTCCTGCTCTTAAAAGGGTCAGTACTACTTTTCCAATGCATAAATTATGGAAACATACTTAAACAAAACAGAATCAAGATTTTAAGCAAAACTGTAAGTGATTATTTTTTCCATGTATATTAAGAAGATGTCTGAAAAAATGCTTAATGTACACAATTTGGTTTGAGAGCTGTCCAGAAGTATCCAGCCATGTACTATGAAAAATAGAGACATTTATTGAAGAAGATATCTGATACAAGAAACATTGTACATAGGAGAATGACACCTCGGTTTTCTTCAAAGTAGGCATCTTGGGATCTCACACAGTTCTCCCAACTGCAGCACGATGTTCCTCCTGCTCTGGTAGCAGAAACCGTGGAATGAATTTTGCCACGACACATTTCATGCCAAGATTCTGCATGGAAATCTCAGACACAGTAGTTTTTGGAATCCCCAGATCAGCTTCTAGTTCTCTCACTGTCAGTCCTCGATCTTTGTTGATTGCAGCTCATACACACTCAACATTCTCAGGTGTTCTGCTTGTTGCAGGCCTTCCAGAATATGGGTCACTTTCAACAGATTCTCGACCATCTTTGAAGTGTTTGTGCCACAATTTTATTTGCACTGGACTCATTGCATCATCCCCAAAAGACTTCTGAATCATCCAAAGAGTTTTCACAGAGGAACGTTCAAGCTTAATGCAAAATTTGATGCAGATTCCTTGCTCTACTCACTCAGTCATTTTGAATGCAATAGCCACACAGTACACATGCTCACTCAATGGCATCTACCACCCCTACTGACTAGTACAGTGAAGGGGTCATTGTTCACCCATGTGCATTCCAGTCCACTCTCCTTGGCTGCCATGCGAACCATTCTCATATTAACTTTGACTGGACGTTTTCTGGACAGACCTTGTTTGTGTGTGTGTGTGTGTGTGTGTGTGTGTGTGTGTGTGTAATGTGTTTCCTCTGCTTGTTACACCCTTTCCCAAATGCTTTTACCCAGAATCCTATTCATTCATCAAAGCTCAGCTCCAGTAACACTTTTTTAAAGACCTCCTGGGCCTCCTGGTTCTTAGACATCTTTCATTACCATTCGCTTCACCAGGTGAAACCACTATGGGGCATACACATTCATTCATTCATTCAGCAGACACTCATTGAGCTCTTCCAGTGCTAAGACCTGCATAACTACTGAAGATACAACGTGATTTAAAAACAATCCCTACTCCCATGGATCCCCCAGTCCAGAGGTGTGTGCAAGGCAAAGTGATGGCACAAAGAAAGGACAACAGTCAGGAGGAAACACTTGTGCTAGACCTTGAAGTATAAGCATGAGTTCACCACACAAGCAAGGGAGGGGGTTGGCTGTTCTTAGATGGGGCAAAAGGGGACCTTGTTTGCGGCTCCATGCTTTCAGGATCCCACTGTGGCATTTTTCCAGCTCTGTACTACCCATGTACCCCACTGTCTGGACCAAGTTCTAAGTATGCCATGCACTGAACACTGACCTCAGAACTCACCTCTGCTTACCTCCTTGCATGCTCTCCAGTCTTTCCCTACCACAGAGTCCTTTCATCTCCTTGGTCACCATGTAATTTTTCTCGGTTCTTCACCTTTACACAAGTAGCTTCACCTACCTGGTCCTCTCCTCTTTCTCCCTGCCTCTTCAACTGGCTCCATCTCACTCATCCCTCCAGTCTCATCCCAATGCTCAGGTAGGCTACCCTTGGTCGTCTAAATCTGGGTAGCCTCACCTTCATCTGCTCCTAGAGTGCCCTATATTTTTCCCACTGTAGCATTTTATTACATGATATTGTAAATATTTGCTTACTTATCTGTATCTTCCACTAGACTGAAAGCTCTGGCATGGTAAGAAGCTGTGTCTCCACAGCCTTACTCATGTTTTCCATAGATGTTTATCCATTCGTTGAAGGAATGACTGAATGAATGAATGAATACAGTCCACAGTGACAGGTAGGCATGTGGTGGAGCCTAAAGTTTATGTTAATTTCCTCAAGTGAAAGCTGAGCCAGGGGCCTGTGGCAGGTAAAGCTACATTTCAGTCAAAAGTAGGGAAAAGATTAATTAGACATGAGTCGGTAAAAAATGAGGGCCAACTCTATGAACCTGGGCCACCATAGGCAGGAATGTAGGAATGTACTGAGCACTCCCGCAAGGGTATATATTTGATGATTCTCATCCTGGGGAAAAAAGCATATCCATACTTACTGAGTATCTACTATTTGATAAGCACTATGCAAACCATTTATATACATGGTTTTATTAAATCCTTAGAACTTCACAGATGCATTTACTAATATCTTCATTTTACCCAGGTGGACACTGAGGACTGGAGAGATTAAGCAGTTTGCCCAAGGCCAGTGGATTTTGGATCTAGGATTCAAATGCAAGCCTGCTCTGTCCACTGTATCATGCTGCTTCTAGAGGCGAAGAGGTCAATTTCAGGCACTATATGACTTCGGACATTTGGGGCCCGTCAAATTCCAAGAGGGGAATGATGAGGATCTAAACTAAAGGAGTGTAAGGAGGTGGTGGTGGGGGAGATAGATTTAAGAGTTAACTATGAGGTAGGAATTGGATTGGTGATCCTAACACAATGTGCATTTTTTAGTCATGCATTCCAGGATGCATTGAACTTTATTATGTGCCAGAGAACATAAATGGGAAGATAAATATGAGTACGACTTGGTCCCTGCATTCAGGAAACTAAGACTCTAAAAGAAGCAACACATAAAAACAAATGTTGCTGCAGTGTCGCCGTGTCCTTTTGAGTCTCTCTATCCATGTCTTCTTTTCTACCCTCACTGACACATGGTTCATAAACCTCACCATTTCTCACCTGTTGCTGTAATAGTGTCATAGCTGGCCTTCCTATCCTACATGTAGCACTAATTAAAATTTAATGCCATTTTGTGATTTTTTTTTCTTACAGGAACTTCCATCTCACTTCATTGGCAACACAAGCACATCTCTATTGCTTACCTTTAAAGTTTATCTATGAACCTTAAAATATAAATGATCATTTATTCAACATCCATTTATTGAACATCTACTATTGTACATGCCAAACTGTTGAGCAGGCACCGAGTATACCACTGTGAGTACAATAAACACAGCAGGTTTGAGATTACAGACAAGCAAGTAGCAAATGCAATACAGCGTTACCAGTGTGAATGTACAAAATAATATAATGGGGTAAGTTATGAAAGGCACATTTCATTCAATCTAAAGGAATCAGATGGAGGAAGAACATTCAAACAAAAAAACATTAAGAGCGATATGTGTATCTGGAGATACTATACAATATAAACCCCTTTGTCCTACTCAAATGAATTATTTTGAATGAATCTTTTGAGGTATAGGGAACTAGAAATATTAAAGAAAAAATTAGCTTATTTTTCCTAGGACTTAAAAAAATAAATTTAAAGATGGAGTATGTTCCCTTACTGATGACTTTAATCAAAAACTCAAAATCTGTATGTCATCTTTAATACTCAGAGGTATGTTATGAGGTTGCCAACTAAATTGTGTCTATCTAATCCTTTTCTCAGTCACCTTTTATCCTTCCCACTGCTTCTGATGGAAGAACTGTCAAAGCTCCATTACCCTGTCCTGGATGTGAGGTTGATAAATGAGAAGAGTGTTTCCATTGGGAATAGCGACAGGCTCCAGGCCTTGACTCTTGGGTTTTGAAAGAGGATGCTGCTTTCGTTAATGGAAATTCATGAGTATTTGGAACGTACTGATGCAATAGTTCTTAAGTCTGTGGTCAAAGGCCAGGAGACACAGGCTTAAATCAATTCGGCAGTAACCTTGAGACTATCAGAGACCTAGAATCTCTCAAAGTAGTGCCACGTCAGTCTTGTACATAGCAGTAAGTGAGAGTGTCACTAGAAGTTGGAGGATCTCTGTGCTGCTTTTGTCAGCTCTGCTTCCCCATCTGAACTGAGCTGCAGACCACCTGAACCTGATCCTGTTTCCCGTTCCCTAGTGGGACCCATGCCAAGGACCCCAGGCCACTGAGACTGGACCCTGATCCTCACCCCGCCTCCCAAAACCTCTGTGGTTCTGGGAAATGTGTACAATAGTTTGGGAGGAAAGAGGGCAAGAAAGAGATCTATAAATGGCATCCACACTCTCTTTCTCTCTCTCACCCATTGTACAATACATGTAGAGAAATGTTTAAGAGCACTTATACAGTAATAAAAATGTTTCTAAGAAAAAAGGCTTTCTGCCCTGACTGGTGTGGCTCAGTTAGTTCAACATTGTCCTGGTAGGCAAAATGTTGCCAGTTCAGTTCCTGGTCAGGGCACATGCCTGGGTTGCAGGTTCAGTCCCCAGTCAGAGCGCATTAGAGAGGCAACCAATGGATGTTTCTCTCTCACACTGATGTTTCTCTCCCTTTCTTTCTCCTTCTCTCTAAAAATAAATACATAAGTAAATACATAAATAAACAAACAAATAAATAAATTTTTCAAAAAGGGAAAAAACCCAACACTTACCGTGTGTATCATTTACCGTGTACTTTCAGATTTCTGTTTAAAAAAATAAGAAAAAAAGACTTTCTTTTCCTGGAATTCTTTCAGCTTAGGAAGGCACTTCAGCATGATGGTTGAAAGCGTGGGCTTTACCTATAGATGTGTTTGTGGTCAATCCTGCCCCACATGTACTAACTTTGCGATGGAGGTAAGTTCCTCCGTCTCTCTGGACACCTCTTTCTACTCATCCATACAACATTGGGGATACACTAACTGTACTTAGCTGCCTGTGTCACTCAGTGTCTCTGCGGGGCTGCCCATCACTCATTTCTTCTCACCTCCCTGCACCAAGCACTGTCATGGAGGCTTCACAGAGATAAAGGTTTGCTCTTCCTCATGAGGAGACTGGGAACTCTTGCCCCCAGTTCCTCCACTTTCTACTAGTAGCGCCAACCTGTAAGCTCAGCCTTGTGTTTATCTGTGGAATCCTAATCCAAGAAAATGAACATTTATTGAGCTCCTGACCCTTACATTGAATTGTGTTTGTGTATCTCCATTGCAGGGCCAGTCCTTCCTTCCTTCCCTCTTCTTTCCTCCCTCCCTTTTTCTTTCTTCCTTTCATTTCTTCATGTCTTTATTTCTTTCATCTCCCTTCCTTCCTTCCCTCCTTCCTTCCTTCCTTCCTTCCTTCCTTCCTTCCTTCCTTCCTCTCTCTCGCTCTCTCTCTCTCTCTTATTCTTCTTCTGGTTGACTTTCTAGCTCTCAGCCTTTTTGAAATAGACCATCCCACCAACAACTGATACCTAGTCCAAAGTGACGTTATTTTTAACCTAATTTAAATCAATGATAGTCACTTCATGAGCTACCCTTCCTAAGGAAGGCTGACTTTAAAGATGGAATATCTATAAAGAGTAATAATTAAATTTGAAAGAATTTTATTACTGGTGAATTTCCAGGTACCATGGCAGACTGTAAAAGGATATGCTCAGGTCCAAGAATTTTCCCAGTGCCCCCCAAATTCTCTACTACACCTCCCCAACACATAGCAACTGCCCTGGAGGGGAGGTTGATGTGGAATAAAGTGATTGAAAATACGTCCTCACTTTTTAAAGAAACTAGAACTCTTTTAGAATCTTACTCTCCTCCTTCAATCAACTCTTATATTTCTAATCACTCTAGGAATTTGGTATTGAGAATCAACTAAGAGCAAATACATTTATCTCTTATTCTGGAATAAGTACTGTCCAGCTGTACCAGGCAACCAATAGATTGACTCTTGATTTTATAAAGACAAAATAAATTTATTGGTAGGATTTCTGGGAGCTCACAAAATTGACAGGCAGGCTGAAGCACCAGACATGGAAACTGCAGGAGTGAAGAGACCGGAAATCAGAGAGCACAGCTGTGGCCGGACCCCAGGAGCAGTTTGAGTGGGGTAGCACTGGACTCTGCTGCCACCAACATGAAAAATCTACAATCGTTTCAGGTTTTTTGAGTCACACACTCAAAGTTCAGGTTGTGGGTAGGGACATCCAGTTGGTTACACCGAAATCGTCCCCACAACCAGGTAGAAGGGAAAGGAAAGACGTCCCTCCTTGGCTTCTTCAGTGGGAAGTAGAGTCCTGCCACCCACCTAATTTGTGATTTATTTCAAGTAGCAGAAGAGTTCATATTCCAGGTAGGCTCTGGACCCCATAAAAGGTAGGAGGAGAGGTAAAATATTAGCTCCTTCAGGGATTCAATAAAACTGATCTTATCTATGTGGTTTTATCCAATAGCTTAAACCAAACCATTGTCCTTTTCTTCTTCTCTTTAGCATAGCTTAGGAAACAGACTTGTTCATCATTTTGCCTTTTAGTTCACTTAGACTTCTCATTTTACACTAATTATCTTAGAAAACTCTAAACTTCTCATAAACTTATTTGAGTAAATTACTTTCGTCATTTGTTCACTTTCACTGTCGCCTGTGAGATTGTGCTTCCATCACAAAAGGTGCCTATTTGATTCTGTTGGAATCATTGTTACTTCACATTTTGACACTGATGCTGATGCTAAGTTGGCAACAATATTCATACTCTTCCACGGGATGTCCCCCTGTGTCGGAACTCTTCTTACCTCTCATTTCACTCAGTGGAGACTTAGATGAGACATGTGCACATCCTTCAGAGATGTCCCAGAGAGGGGCTACAGCGCTACAGCAGTCCACTGTGGAGTGGTGCCGGCATAAAGTGCAGAACCAGGCCTGAGTCTTCTCTTCCTCTGGCAACTGATCAGAGGACACTTGCTATGAGGCCGTAGGTGAGCCCTCGGAGAAGAAAGCAGGGTAGCAGGAATGAGGACTGTTGGCATTCAAGTCCCTTCTTCAGGTAACTTACTTGTGCCTTCACAGACTGCTCAGACCTAATCACACATAGTGCCATTTCTTTTTAATGATGGAGTGTTTCTGTTTACACCCAACTTTATGGCTTGGTGAGTCAGGCCGTTAATAATGGACAGTTCAGGTCACATGGTAACTTGTGGTCCATGACTAAGCATTCAGTTTCTACCAAGGCCTTGTGGTCATCCCGGAGCTATTTCTCAAAAGGAGAGTAGTTGCCCGATGATGGCAGGGCCTTGCTCCAAAGTTCTAAAGGCCTGGAACTATAGTCACTGCCCAAATTCTGCAGCATTCCTGTCTGCCCCTGGCACATCAAGCACTATTGGTCTGCGGGCTTAACAGGCCAGCTATCAGAGCTCCTTCCATAGCAGCATGGGCCAGTTGTACAGCCTTCTCTGTTCTGGGCCCACTCAGTCTTGAGTCACTTGGTAAATGCACCTAAATGCACCACAGAAACAGTGAAATGAGGACTATGTTGCTTCCAAAATCTAAAGAGGCCATGAGACATTGTATGTCCTTCTTGGTGGTAGGAGGGGCCGGATGCAACAACTAATCCTTCCTCTTAGAAGGGGTGTCCCAACATGCCCATTACTATTCACCCTTAGAAATTTCAGCAAGGTAGAAGGCCCCTCAATTTTAGTTGCATTTATTTTCCAGTCTCTCTGTCACAAAAACATCTTAATAAAAAGTTAAAGGGATTGCTACTTCTTGCTCACTAGGTCCAATCAGCATAATGTCATTAATGTAACGGGCCAACAGGATGGCTCATGGAAGGGAAAAGGGATCAAGACCCTTGTGAGCCACCGTATCTTGCCATGAATGATACACACATTTTTGCCCAAATTTTTGAGGGAAAGATAAGGATGCACATTATACATGGGTAGTACTAATTCCATATCCATATAAATTTTTTAAATTCTTTTATTTATGCTTATGTGTTAAAAGCCTCGCTCTAGAAAGCAATAACGATATCCATATGCAAAATAATAGCCTGGAATATGAGAATCTGTTTTATTTATACATATAAATAAGTAATTGAATTAAAAAATTAAAATGAAAGATTTTTTTCCTGAAAGTTTGGGCCAAAAATGTGGGCGCGTGTTATACATGGCAAAATGCAGTAAACTATGACAGAGGGTTGGAGAGTTGATATACTCCAGGGGTAGGACAGTGAAAGTGTGTTGCTGGTTTTGGCAGCTAAAAACAAACTACTTCTGTGGGACTTTATAAATAGGAATGGAGAAAAAGGCATTGCCAGATCAATAGATGCAAACCAGGGACCAGGAGATGTATCAATTTGCTTTAAGCAATGAAACCAACATCTGGTACAGCAGCTGCAATTGGAGTTGCCACCTGGTTAAGCTTATGATAATTTACGTTCATTATGCAAGATCCACCTATCTTCTACGCAGGCCAAAAAATCAAGTCGAATGGGGATGTGGTGAGAATTACCTCCCTGCATCTTTCAAGTCCTTGAGGGTGCCACTAATCTCTGCAAATCCTCCAGGATGCAGTATTGCCTTTTGTTTTCTATTTCCCTAGGCAGAGTCAGTTCTAATGGCTTCCACTTGGCTTTTCCTACCATAGTAACTCTTATTCCACAGCTCAGGGAGAGACTGTGGGAATTCTGCCAGTTGCTAAGTATGTCTATTCCAGTTATGCATGCTGGAACTGGAGAAAGACCACAGGGTGGGTTTGGGCAGCCCACTGGACCCACTGCGACATGGACCTGAGCTAAAACTTCCCAGTCACCTGACCTCCACAAACCTCTACTGTGCTGCTCAGACACAGTAACATTTTGGGTTTCCTGAAAGTAGTGTCAGTTCAGAGCCAGTTTCCAATGTTACCTGAAAGTTCTTATTGTTTTCTTTCCCCAGTGTACAGTTACCTTGGTAAAGGCCCTAGGTCCCTTTGGAGAAGGCCAGAAGAAAGATTAACCCTATAAATGTTTGGCAGTGTATCAGGTCTTTCTTCAAGGAGACCCAGCGTCATAACTATAAATAAGAAAAAGACAGGCAATTCAATAGAAAACAAGGCAAAAGCTTAAACAGACAATTTATAAAAGAAGGCATCAAAATATCCCATAAGCAAACTGAAGCTGCTCAGCAACATCAGAAACAGGCAAGTGGAAGCCACAGTGAAAGGCCCTTGTGCATTCAAGGAAATGACTAAAATTAAAAAGACTGGTGGTAACAACAGACATGCGTATGCACATGTGTGGATCAGAAGATATATACAAGGGTGTTCGCAAGAGCAACATTTGAATATTCAGAAACTGGAAACAACTCAGAAAATATAAAAACAAAATGCGGTAAATTGCTTTAAATAAAATACTGTCCAGCAATGAAAGAGAACCAACTGCTACACATAATAATATGGATGAATCTCACAGACACACTCGTAAGCAAAAGAAGGCAAATATAAAAGGCTACATATTATATGACTCCTTTTATTTAAATTTCAAAAACAGGCAAACTTACTCTATCACAATGAAAGTTTAAAAGTAGTAATAAACTTTGCAGCGCATGCAATGACTATGAGGTGCCACGAGGGAGTTTCTGATGTGGTATTAATATTCCAGTTAATGTAGCGGTTACAAAGGTTTGTTCTCTTCATAAAATTCATGGAGGTATACACTTTCACATTTTACTCTCTGTGTATATTATACCTCAGTTAAACTTTTACTTATAGACAAGCCTGGGGAATATGTATGGGAGCAAATTTTAAGAATATTAGGACAGAGAAGAAGTAACTTAATTTTAGATTGGCTGATTTTTATGGATACACTCATCATATATATAGTTTGAAGTTAATGTGCTAACTTGAGCAAGTGAAACTGATTTAAATTTGTTCGCTCAATAATTTAATGCTGAAATCTAACCTCGGTAGTGGCCTATATTAAATTAAGTTTATTTCATAAATGCAATGTGAAATTAGCTGGGAAATTTTGAAAAGTACTTATATACTTATGCCTGGGTCTCACGTCTAGACATTCTTGGACAGGGATACAGCCTGGACAATGGGATGTTTAAGAGCTCTCCACCCGATTCTGGTGAGCAGTCAGAGCTGAGGTGTAGAGAGAGGAATCCAATAACTTGCAAGATGGGAGCACGGGACGTTTTATTCATCCCCTAGCTAGGACCTCCTCTTCTCCAAGAGACCCCAGAAGATCCTCACTTTATAATTGCTTGAAGAAATACCTTAATAAAGGGAAAACCCACATTTTAATAAAAACGTTGATGGCTGTTCACTGTGATTAAGGGTGTGGGTAGGAGATGCCACTATCAAAATATTCTTCCTCAGTTGGTTGAAGATGGTGAGACCCTGGAGTAGAAGAGGTCAAACAGCAGCACTCGCCCAACCGAGATGAGATCGAAATGATTATCTGAGTTGGTCCCAGGAATGAAGTTGATAACAAAATAATGAAATCCACACAGATCTCTAGTGATACTTAGTTAATTGATCATGAGGCCATTAGGACTAAACCAGATGAACAATCTACTAAGGTACTAATTGATCTGTATAATAAACAAATGTTTAAAAACCTCTGGATCTGGCCAGCAGAGATCTAACTTGAGCTGTGATGATAGTAAAACACAGCTTTTCACTGAATTCTCAGAACTGTGTCAGTTCACACACTCAGAGTCCCTTGACTGAAGGGAAGCCTAGTGTATTTGAGATAATAACACAAGCTTGTATCACAATTTTCTCTCTATCCTTTCCTAAAGGATCTGTGGCCGTTTCCCAGGGTACCTGTATATAGGGAAAAGGGAAACATACAGATAATTTTGAGAAATTTTGAACCCTGACTTTGAGCTAACTGCTTGATTCCTGGGACCCGAATGTTACATCATCAGTCTAATAGTTATGTAAGTTAGGTAGTGAATGTTTAAGTGTTTTCCAGGGCCCATGCCATAGTGTGAGTCTATTTGTCTAAGAGGTTTACTCAGTAATTGGCAGAAGTGCCATATTAGCTCCCTGATCCATGCCAAAATTTTAAATCCTGGGAGAGCAAAGGTATTAGTGATATTGTCAATGGTCTGAAGGATTTAAAGGTGCTGATTCCTATCACATCCTTATTTAATTTATACTGAAACAGATATTCTGGAGGTGTTGTCTAGCATCCTGTGCTTTAATAAGCCCCCGGGTGATTCCAATGTACATTTAAAGTTAGAGAATAACAGATATGAAGAAAATGCTTATTGCTTCATTCCAAAAATGAGGGAACATGAGCAGCACATTGCTTTTAACTGGAAGGAATAGTACACCCTCATCTAGCCTGAGACCTACAACAGTTCTTCAGATCATACCACGATTTAGTCCCAGATACCTTGTTCATCTCAACAATACCACAGAATATCAACTGGTCCCTACATTGATGACATCGTGCATGTAGGAACTACAGCAAAATATAATGCTACTGTAGGTAAAGCTATCAGTGCCTTGTGATCAGAAGACCGAATATGTTTCCCATAAAACTACAGGCTTGAGCTGCTATCATGGATTGTGTAGGAATCAGTGATCTGGGACATTGTGGGACACGCACTTCAAATTGAAAGACAACTTGCTGCACTCTTTACCCTTGCCCTCCTCAAAACCCAAATAATAAAGGCATATTGTTACTGGGTCTGGGTTTTAAAATTAACAGTATAATTGTATGTGTTGTTGCAACCTATTTACCAAGTCTCAGAGGAAGAGGTGGGTCTCCAACCAATCCAGGTGGATATTTGGTGATCCAGATAATGTATGCAGATAATTTATGGAAGATCAAGGTATTAGATGGAGTGTGTAGCAAGCCAAAGAGAACAATGAAAGCAGAGTTTCCTGATGGGTTAAGGTATGCCTTCTTAAACAAATAACTACACTCCTTTCAAGAAACAGCTATTGGTTTGCTACGTGAGCCCTGATAGACTAAGTGTCTAACCATGAAACATTTGGTGATAATACAACCTGAGCTGCCCATAATTTACAGGGTTCCATGTGAATCCTCAAGTCATAAAACTGTTCACGTCCAGCAACACCCTATGGACAAGTGTGTGCATTCAATAAAGACATGGAGTCAAGTAAATTCTGAAGGCTCAAGTAAGTTGCCTAAGCATGTCGATTACACTCCAGTGTACCTGCTCCTACAACACTGCCATCTTCTCCTCAACCCAACTCAAGAGTCTCCCAGAGAATTTCTTATAATGACTTAAGAGAGAAACAAACACTAAACCTGGTTTACAAATGCTATGAATGATAGGCTGTGGTGATATGGGTCCACTCAGAACTTTGGCTAATTTATCCTCTAGCAGGTAGAATTTCATCCATGAAAAGAAAGGTGGCCTAAAGGATGGATCTATAATGATTCATGGGAAGTGATAGGTGACTTGGTTATATTTTCAGAGATATGAAAGGAAAAAGATTAGAGACTGGTGTCAAGGAACTATGAGGATGAGTTACGTGGACAAAACTCTCAGAATTGGCCCTCATTTGATCCCATGTGAATATACAGCTAAAGATCCCAGGGTGCTGTAGATTATTAGTTATCAGGCGAATGAAATCACTGTCTCGGGAAAGCCAGTCAGCCTGTTTCCTTAGTTCTCTCAGTGTTTGTTCAATGTACTCAGTAACACACCATTCATCATGCATGGACTCAGTCATGAGAACTTCCCCTCTCCAAGGCTGACCTGGCCATCACCACAGCTGAGTCCTCATCATCTCAGCAGCAATGACCAACACTTAGACTTTGGTAGGCTGCCAATCCTGGGGGATCAGCCAGCCCCCCCAGTGGTAAGTTGATTGCATTGGACTCATTTCATCATGAGGTAGAAAATGATTTTCCCTCACTGAATAAACATTCATTCTTGATGTTTAATTTTCTTCTGCCTGCCAATTTTGTATGCTATCTATGCCATCTGCAGACTTAATGATCATCTTATTCATCGTTGTGAGATTGCATATAACATTACTTCTAATAAGAGAACTCACTTTATGATCAGGAAGAAAGTCAGTGGACTGATGCCCCTGGGATTTGCTGGTTTTAGCATTTACCCCATGTCCCCAAACAGCTGGCCCTAGTAAATACGGAATGGTCTATTGAAGAGTGTGAGACTGTCAGTGAGAGACCACACTCAGTGAGGATGACATGCTGTTCTATGTGGTATCTGTGCTCCCATTGTCAGAAAAAGTGGCTTCAGGAACACAGAAGAGGAAGTGGGAGTGAAGCAGTAACTCTGACCATTATACCAAATGAACCATTTACAAAACTTTTCTTTTCACTCTCCCCAAGATGCTGAGCTCAAGAGGTCTTTGTATGCTAGGAAGGAAACCCAGTCTGTTAGACCAATACTACTTCAGGTTATTTTCAGGTTTTCTTTTTATTAGGCAAAAAGGTAAAAGAAAGGGGTAAATTACCCTGATTACTACTAAAGTGGTTGGGAAGAATGTGCATGAAGTTGTTTGAAATTCTCTAAAATTTTAACTGGTCAAAAGACTTGAGAAGATGCTTCACAAAAAGAAATATTTAAAAACTGACCTACAAGCAGATAAAAAGATGTTTTATATATTTAGTCATGCAATGTAAATTAAAACCGCAATACTAAGGGTTAGTGAGGATTTGGGTCAACTGGAACTCTCAGACATTGTTGGTAAGAATGTCACATCGTAAAACAATGCTGAAAAATAGCCTGTCCATCTCTTACAAAGTTGACCATGCTGTATGACCTAGCGATTTTACCCTTAGGTAATTATCCAAGGGATGCGGAAACAAGTCCATGCAAGAATGGTACATGGCCATCCAAGTATCTTTATCCATAATACCCCAAAACTCAAATGTGTATTAAGAACTGAATAAATAAACAAATTATGGTGCATTCATAACATGGAAAGCTAATCAGCAATAGATATGAACTACTAATACATACAACATAAGTGAATCTCAAAAACACGTTTTTGATTCAAAGAAGCTGACCACAAAAGAGTATGCTCTATATGATACCATTTACAATATATGAAGTTCTGTACCAGACAGAACTAAGCAGAACAGTGGCTGCCTGGGGAGAGCACAGGGGTTGACTGTAGAGGAAGGAGCCCATGGGGAACTTCTGGGGGGCTGGATGTGTTCCACGTCCTCCTGACTGAAGTTATATTAGTCAAACCTCATTGGACTGTTCACTTAAAGGGTGTGATAAGAAAAGAAGCAAACAGGATGTACAGTTTATTTTATGTCATACGTCATTGATTTTTAAACTAAAAAATAAATATTTTTTATTTGCTCCATAATTTTATATTTTTTAGAAGTATGTTAGTAGTGGCTAACATGCTGATCCAAAACTTATGAAATACTAAGGTAAGGATTGTGACAAACCTACAGGAATAATGAACACAACCAGAGGTTCCGGACTTAAAACCAAATTTGGTGTCTGGGTTAATTCCATTGTGGGAAACGGCAAGTGGGTTTATTGTTTTAAATGTTATGAGGAATCGCTGCATTAAGCTAGATGGTAGCATTTTTAAGTATAAGAATTCGAATAAAAATGCAGATTGTTGTTGGAAAGTCAGACAAATAAAATGTAGTCGAAATTTTTTAAAAATCGTTTTGACTGCCGACCATTTGAACCCTTTCTCTTGTTTGGGGCATCCTCCTAGCTTATAAATATGGTAGTCCTTCCATTAGCTGTTATTTTTCCAGCCTGCTTTGCAGCCAGGACATGGGCATATAAAATGACTTAGACTCCTCCAGTGGGTGTGCTCTGCTCAGGCTTGGGATATGGAGGAGAGAATGCCGAAAGAACTCTCTCCTGGGCAGGGGAAGTAGCGAATGCAGAAATGTCAAGTCCCCGTGCCAGTAGTGGCAAAGCTGTTGATCCAGATGCTGTGTCCAGCAGAAGTGAATCCGGCAGAGTCATCTCCAACACCTGGACCCTCAGCACATGTTATACATGGAATAGTTTCTCCCCAGATTACTTACATTGGAGCCCTAATCCATGGGGATGGTATTTGTAGGTGGAACTTTTGGGAGGTCATTGGGTTTAAATGGATTCAAGAGAGGGGAGTGTCATGATGGACCCTTACAAGAAGAGACAGCAGAAAGCTTGCTCTCTCCCTCCACCATGTGAGGACACAGTGAGAATGTGGCCATCTGTAGTCCAGAAAGAGAGTCCTTACCAGCAATCAAATTGGCAGCCCTTTTATCTTGACTTGCCAGCCTCCAAATCAGTGAGAATAAATGTCGGCTGTTTCAGCCAAGTCTGTGGTATTTTGATGACAGACCGAGCGGATCAAGATGCTGCAGCAACGTTTTCCTCACTGAACCAGTTTTTTGCCTTTTCCCTGTTGTTCCTGACTGTGTAGCTGTGAATCTGATTTTCTCAGAATTTCGGAGATTCCATATGACACCAGACACTTATTAATAAATCTTTTCTTAAACAAGCCACACCTGATTTCCACTTATTGCACCTAAAACCTTGAATGATAAAAAGGGATGTGAGGAGGTATTCCAGAGAAGGTAAGACACAGCCTGAGCTGTGTCTGAAAAGATTGAAATTGAAAGAGAGAGAGAGAGAGAGAGACAAAGAAAGAGAGAGAGAGAGGTACAAGGTAGAAAAGGATATTAGGTGAGAAGATTGCCAAGAATTTGGATGTAGACGGAACATGAATTTCAAAGGAGAGAGTCACCAAAGTTTAAGCTGGGGCGCTCCATGGGAGGCAGATAATGTAGGATCTTCCATGTTATATTAAGGAGCTTGAACTTTATCCCACAGCTGATAAAATGGCATTAAATGTTTTCAGCAGGGGGATGACATGGCCTCATTTGCATTTTAAATAGATCACACTGGCATCCGTGTGGAGAATGGATTTGACTGGGATGTAATTGCAAATGGCCAGAACTGTTGGCAGGCCCTTTCAGCGGCCCACATGAGAAGTGATGAGGTCCTCAGCAGAGCAATGTTCATCTGGGTAGAAATGAAAAGACACATTTAAGAGATTATTAAGGAGGAAAATCACTAAGACTCAGTGTTTGAAAGTGAGGCAATCAAGGATATGAAGAAATAAAGGAAAATGGCAAGTTTCCCCAACCGGCTATTGATGATATCAACTGAAATAGAGTGTATCAGAGGAGGGTTAAAAGATGATAAAGTCTTTTGAGACTAATTGAGACTGAGGTATCAATGGTGCATCTAAGTGTAAATGTCCAACAAATATATAGAAAGATGCTTCTGAATGCAAGGTAGATACCTGGGCTTGAACTGCTGACATAAGAATAGTGTATTGGCAATTTAACTCATAATGGTAGATTAAATCACAAAGAGAAGCATGTAGGGAGTAGGGCCACATGTATGGCCTTGAGGGTTGTGCATTGCAACTATACCTGGTGGTCTTGCTAGTAAGACTTGTGGAATGAGGACAAAATGCTTTGCTCCCCCATTAAGAGGCAGACATATTAGAGCTCTCAAAAAAGAGAAGAAATGGTACAAGAGACATGAGGACAATAAGAAAATTGAAATGTTTTGACCAATGGATTAGAAAAATGTTTATGTTATTTTTATTTAACTGAAAATAATAATACAATCTACTACAAAGATAAGGGCTTATTTGATCTCATGTAACAAGTCCAGGAGACTGTAGTTTCAGACTAATACAGCATCCCTCCCCTTACTCTCCATATCATGAGGCTTTTGTCCTTAAGGTTATAATATGGTTGCTACATTTTCAGGATTTAAATCTCATTCTAATCAAGAAAAGGAAGAAAATTGAAAGATAGTGAGTTGAAAAGCACATGCCAACTATGGTAAATTGATTGCAAAAATGTCCCCAATTACTTACCTCTCTCTGAATCCATACCCTTTTAATGTTATTATGACTTTGCAAATCCTCTCCTTAAGAGGTGGAATCTATTTCTCCCCCTCTCGAATCTAACCTGGCCTTGTGATTTGCTTTGGACAACAGAATACAGTGGAATTGGTGACGTGCCAGTTCCCTGTGTAAGCCTCAGGAGCTCTGTGTCTCCCTGTACTCTCTTGGAACACTGCCACTCCTGTGTCAATAACCCCGGGCTAGCCTGATGGAGGATGAGACTGCTATGCCTCAGACGAAGCCCAGCCAGCTCCCCAAAGCAGACCTATAGTTAGTTGATCTAAGGTAACTGCATAAAGGAGTGCAACCTCCCAGAACTGCTCAGCTGAGCCCAGCCTACATTGCTGCCCTGCCGAATCATGAGTTAAATAAATGGTTGCTGTTTTGAGCGCTAAGTTATGGTGTAGTTTATTTTGTTCTAATCATAACTGATATATAAACTGAGTTGAATCCTTTTAGAAATCTTCCCAAGGAAACTTCCAGGTAAAAATGGTGGATTGAATATATGCATCTACTTTCATTTCTTCCTCCAACATCCCCAATAATAAATGAAAATTTTAGAAGTACATAAATCCACAAGGATAAGAAAAATGGGCAAGATGCAAAATTTTCGAAGTCGGGAAGCAAATAGTGTAGGACATTAAATTGAATCTCAAACCAGAATCAGGGAAATTTAAGAATCATCCATTTTAATCACAAGATCCTCCAAAAAGCTCAGAAATTTATGGTTCAAGACAGCTCTGGAAGTGAGAAGGAAGAATAGGGGTTAAAGCAAATTAGTTTAAAACAATTTAGGAAGAAACAAGATTCCCAGATTCCTTTTCCCATCCTTGTAACAGACTTGTTAATTTTTGACTTTTGTATCATGTTTCTAAAGACTTTGTCAAATTCAAGATTATTTATTTCTCTTAGTTTCTTCTAGTGGTTTCAAGGTTTCTTCTTTAGCACTGAACATTGAAATGATTCCTATCAATACATTTTGGGGATAAGAAAGGAGGTAGAAAATTAATTTTGTTTCTAGATGCCTACCTTTATTGCAACACCGTTTGCCAAATAACACACTTTTTCTCCACTGATGGCAAATGCCACCTTTATCAAATGCTACATTGCTATAAATGTATGGGTCTATTTTTGAACCCTTTGTTCTGATCCACTGATCTTTTAATGTAATTCTGTGCCAGTACTATCCTGTTCTAAGTTCTGTAGCTTATTCAACTTTTATTTTTTTAGCATATACAATGCCATATTATTATACTTTATTATATGTATTTATAATGTAATTATGTTTACTATTCATAAATATTTGTTTGTTATCTGTCTTTGTAATTAGAGATTCACTAGTGCAAGAAATATATTAACTGCTGTATGTTTGTAACAATGCCTGATATTTAAAAACCACTCAAAGCCTTGTTGAATTAAAACAAAAAATGTTTTAAAACATGATAGAGAGCTTATCATCCTTCATTATGTATTACTCATAACTGTCCTTAGTCATGCTTATACAGTTATTTTTACCTATAACTTTAGAATCAGCTTCTCTATTAAAAAAACAAAACAAAAACAAACTCTATTGGCCGGCCACTTCATTGTACAGATGAAGAAACTGAAAACCAAAGATGTGAAGTGCTTTGCACAGTGTGTTACAGCTTATAATGGCAAAGTTGTGGGGAGAATACAGGTCTCCTGGATCTTTGGTCCCAGGGCCTTGACGCTGAAAAGAGGGCTTTTAAATAAATTTTAAATCAGAGGCACAGACATTTAATGAGCACTTATTAGTTGGGTACATCGGGAATTCATAAAAGCATAAAAGGCAGCAAGACTTAAGCAAATTTGTCACGGACTGATATTTAAAGCCACTTGTGAGAAGCTTAGAAACTAAAATGTTAATGGAAACTGTAAATGTTTGAACCACCGGTGACTGTTTCCCTTTTCCCAAGTATCATAATTATACTTTCAGCTAACATATGTTCGTTTTATAGAACTATTAAGTCCTCTGCCTCTGCACTGCCCCGAACTTCCTATACTGGATCAACGGGAAAACAACAGAAAACTAAGACAAGAATTTTTCCCCCAATTAATTTTACTGTAGAGAAGTATAAATCCAATTACCTCTTGCCGTGAAATTTTTCTTTATATCAGCATGTGTTCCAAGGAAATATTTCAGCATTAAAAAGGATAATTTTTTAAGCTCTATGGTGCTTTTCCATCAGTAAAGCCTGAGGGCTCAGCTTCAGTAGCCCACTGTAACCCGTAATGTCCCCTGATGGAATTTTATAGGCTACCCTAAAGGAATTTCAAGAACTTTATTGGTTTATTGGAACCAAGAGTGCAGATAAATTTAGAAGCAACTGTGGACATTGACCCCTTTCATAAAAGAGGATCTCCCCAGGATAGAAGCCAATTTTGCCACCTTGATGAATCACTGGGAGGAGTGACATGAGTGGTGAGGATGATGAACCTTTCCTACTCACTTTCTCGCACGCCAGGTAGAGGGATCCATCATCTCTCTCTCATCCTGGACAATATAAGGCAGCTCCCAAACATTCTTCATAAACCTTTGCAAGAAAATGTGCCTGGGGACTGAAATATAGGATGTTTAGCCCATTGTCTACCACACATGGATCCAGATGGGATACTCCCTAGCATATCTGCCCTTCCAAGGCCTTAACCATTCAAAAGATACCTTCTTTATGATGGTCCATGCTTAGCTCACACACAATGCCAAGGCCATGCTGGTGCTGTCTGATATACGTAGTTTGAAAATAGGTAATTCTATTCAAACCCTCCCCTGTTGATCGGCCAAGATGTCTATTGGGAATTCACTTTGCTGTTGATTGTTTGAGGATCCCGGGAGTAAACTATTTGTAAGAATGGCATGAATTGTAACCAACTGAATGCTACCCTTCTGTTATGAAAGTTTATAAAGACTTAGTTCTAGGAGATCCAAAGAGGCCACTGGTTTGTGTGTGGAGTTTGACCTAGTCTATCTAATCTCTGAATCTCAGCACATCTTTGTGGACAGAGTGGGAGCCCAGGATAGATGTGTGGCTGACTGAGCAGAGGACTCTGTAGTTCCAACATCCATGCACCATGCACTTATGAATACCCAGCTTTTTGGGCTACATGAAAGGCATCCTTGTAACATCATTGTATTATTTCAATAAATAGCCTACTTAGTTGGAAAAAACCTATGGTACATTATTGGGCTCTTATAACTCATAAACTAACTTAGAGAAACGTGGCATCTCTATAACATTAAACCTTTCCATCCCCAAACCTATGTGACTTTCCATCTCTCCAATTTTTTTTTCAATAGACTTTAGTATTTTTAAAGTTTCACATAGAACTTGAACATTTTTTTGGCTCAATTGTAAATAGATTTTGTTACAGCTAGTTATTTTTTTCTCAAACACAGTAGAAATTCAAAGCGGTAAGAGGTGGGACCTGTCTATGGACCTAGGGTAACAGCAGCTCTGCCATCTTCAACACAGTTTCCAAGCTTTCTCTGTTGTGTATCATAGTGAGATGCAAAGTGAACAAAGACCACAGTAGGTCTCAGTTGGTTGTTAGCTACATATGGGAAGGCTGCTGACTTTGGAATATTAATTTTGTGCCCAATAAATTAAATACCTCCCCCTGGCCATGTGGCTCAGTTGGTTGGAGCACTGTCCCTTACGCCAAAAGGCTGCAGGTTTGATTCCTGGTTAGGGTACATACCTAGGTTGCAGGTTCAATCCCTGGTCTGGCACATACGGAAGGCAGCCCATCAGTGTTTGCTTCTTACATTGATGTTTCTCTCTCTCTCTCTCTCTCTGTCTCTCTCTCTCTCTCTCTCATCAATAAACATATCCTTGGAGGAGGATTAAAAAAAAACTTAACATCTACATTTTTCCATTGGTTTCTATATTTGCAATTACTATATGAGGGGGGACTCAAAAACCAAGAACTTATTTATTAAAAATTGTGTATTTATTCTTACATGTTTAAACTTCAGTTGCCTTCAAAATACTCTCCATTTGATGCGAGACACCTATCCCTACTTTTTTTCCACTGCTCAAAACAATTTCTGAACACATCAATTTTGATTCCTTTTAGTGTTCCTGCCATTTTTTGTTTCACCTCTCCCACATCGGCAAAATGTTTCCCTTTGAAGACATTTTTTCAACCAGAGAAATGAAAGAAAGTCACTCAGGGCAAGATCGGGTGAATAGGGAGGGTGGGGCAGCATTTTTTGGTCAAAACTGCTGAACTCTTAGGGTTGTGTGGGCAGATGAGCTCATAAATCATCCATCATAAAATGGGAAACATTTTGAAAGAGTCTTAAAAAAAAAATTCAACTCGAGTTGTGTGTGGGAAGCCAAACACAACTTCCCACAACAATGCTAGCTGGTACACTGATATAGATGAGTTCCTAGAACACTCACCTATCGGGGGAAGCCTGTACTACAAGGGGCCTGCCCTCCAGAAGATAATTCCGGTTTCTGGGAGGGTCCCCCCTAACATTTAGTATAAATAATGATTATTTTATTTCTTCTTTTCTAGCTTTTATACTTCTTGTTTCATACTTTCTAGTTGTTTTAGATAGTATATGCAGAACTATGTGAAATAATAGAGAACAATCATGCAACTGGAAAAATTGATGATTGATTAAAAAGAAGAGGAAGGAAATTTTTTGAGAGCTGTGGTTACATAGGTATATACATTTGTTAAACATAATCGAACCCTAAATTTAAAATAGGAGTATTTTTATTGTGTGTAAATTCTCTCTTATATGCATTGATTTAAAAAAAAGAATAGTGGTGATATTGGAAATTCTTTACCTATTCCTATCTACAATAGAATTCTTTTATTGTTTCCCCATTAAACATGATGCTGACTTTTGTTTTGAGAAGCATTGGATTATCTTAAGGAAATACTTATCTATTCTTATTTAACAAGAGGTGCATTTGGAAATTTAAGGAGTATATTTTCAACATAGCTATGGGGCTGAATTATGTGTTCCCTAAGTTTTATATGCTGAGGAATCCAATGTGATGGCATTTGAATATGGAACTTTTGGTAGATAATTAGGTTTAGCTGAGGTCAGGAAGATGGGGTTAGTGCTCTTCTAAGAAGAGACATCAGAGAGCTTGCTGTCTATCCCCTACTCCCCCACCCCCTGCCATGGGAGGACCCTGGGAGAAAGTGGTTGTCTACAAGCCAGGAAGAGAGCCCTCACCCCAAACTGACTATGCTGGCACCTTGATCTTGGACTTCTAGCTTACAGAACTATGAGAAAATAAATTTCTGTTATTTAAGCCACCCAGTCTATGGTATTTTGTTAAAACAGTTCAAATTGACTAAGACAAACATCTATAAAGCTAATTATTTGACTTTTACCCTTTGATCAATTAATTCAATGTATTTATACACTTCCCCAAGATTAACTGTCCCTTAATTCTTTGTCTAAGGCCCATTGAGCACAGTGTATCATGCTTCTGATGTGCTGCTGGCTTCAATTTTCCAACATTTCATTTTGTATTTTTACACTTAAATTCCTTAATGAGATTTGTCTTTTCTTATTGTGCTATTTTTGTTACACTTTAATATCCCATATCATGCTAAAAAATTGCTCTGTAGCTCTCTTTGAGTCTTCTATATTAATCAGTCTGTTTAACTTTGTGACTTCTTTGTGGTCAATTTTTATAATTTACATTTTTCTCAGAAATATCTCCTTCACAGGAGTTTGGGGTTTATTTGAATGTGTTGCATTTAGTAATCTCACAAGTGTTTTCTCCACATTTCTTACTCCTCTTTTACTTTTTATTTTGCATGTACCCACTTCCCCTAAGCTTACTAAATTTATGAAATCTGTAATTCTCTACTGTCATTATTATTTTAGCATTATTTTTATTTTTATACTCTCTTGATTAGTAATATGAAGATTTAAGTTTATGCAATTTGCTGCAAGAACATTAGTGATATCTCAATTTTTTAATATGTTGTATTTTATTGTTGCACCTTTCCTCCTGGTACACCCCTTCCCCCCAGCAATTCTCCCCCACCTTAGTTCATGTCCATGGGTCATGAGTGTAAGTTCTTTGGCTTCTCCATTTCCTATACCATTCTTAACATCTCCCTGTCTATTTTGTTCCTAGTAATTATGCTTCTTAATCCCTGTACCATTTCTCCTATTCTCCCCCTTCCCCCTCCCAGCTGATAACCCTCCAAATGATCTCCATACCTGTGATTCTGTTCCTGTTCTGGTTGTTTGCTTAGTTTGCTTTTTTTATTTTTTAGATTCAGTTGTTGATACTTGTGAATTTGTTGCCTTTTTAATATTCATGGTTTTGCTCTTCTAGTTTTTCTTAAATAAGTCCCTTTAACATTTCATGTAACGATGGCTTGGTGATGATGAACTCCTTTAGTTTTTCCTTGCCTGGGAAGCACTTTATCTGCCCTTCAATTCAAAATGATAGCTTTGTTGGATAGCATAATCTTGTATGTAGGTCAGTACTTTTCATTTCTTTGAATGCTTCTTGCCAGTCCCTGTAGAAGGGACTTACTTACAAAGTTTCTTTTGAGAAATCAGCTGATAGTCTTATGGGAACTCCTTTTTAGGCAATTCTCTGCTTTTCTCTTGCTGATTGTAAGATTCTCTCTTTATCTTTAACCTTTGGCATTTTAATTATGATGTGCCTTGGTGTGGTCATCTTTGGGTACAACTTGTTTGGGATTCTCTGTGCTTCCTGGACATGTATGTCTACTTCCTTTGCTAAATTAAGGAATTTTTCTTTCATTATTTTTTCAAATAGATTTCCAATTTCTTGCTCTTCCTCTTCTCCTTCTGGCAACCCTATGATTCAGATGTTGGTACAGTTAAAATTGTCCCACAGGTCCTAAACCTATCCTTGTTTTTTTGAATTCTTTTTTCTTCCTATTGTTCTGATTGAATGCTTTTTCCTTCCTTGTGTTCCAAATCATTGATTTGATTCTGAGTTTCATTCTCTCCACTGTTGCTTCCCTGTAGATTTTTCTTTATTTCACTTAGTGCAAACTTATTTTCTTCCCTTATTTTTTTGCCATACTCGATGAGTCCTTTGAGCATCCCCATACCAGTGTTTTGAACTCTGCATCTAATAGGTTGGTTGTCTCCATTTTGTTTAGTTCTTTTTCTGGGGATTTTTTTCTGCTCTTTCATTTGGGCCGTATTTCTTTGTTGCCTCAGTTTGGCGGCCTCCCTGTGTTTGTTTCTGTGTATTAGGTAGAGCTGCTTTTACTCCCTATCTTAGTAGTATGGTCTATGTAGAAAAGGCACCTATAAATTGTGTGGGGTGGAACTTTAGGTAATTGCCAGGGTGGGGAAACCTGTTTAACTGCTTTGTGGCTCTGTGTGGCAGGAGGGCTTGGAGAGGGGGTAATTGCCTGGCCTCTGGAAGTTTGCCCAGCCACTTATCCCATTTCTAGTCACTTCACCCACTTCCTGTATGTGACTGGTACCCTTCCAGCTGCTGCCCTGGTGGTAAAACCCAGAGTGGGTGGGTTTGCATATGTTCTAAGTCCATGTGGGTCCTTAAAGTGGTGAAAATCTGGCAGTTTCTTCCACTGCTCCAACCCCCACTGGTTTTTACAACCAGAAGTAATGGGGATTTATCATCTCTGTGCTGTAACCTTGGGCTGTTCTGTCTGGTCTGGATCTGGGATCACTCACTCTCAAGGTGTTCCTCCTGATTTTTTTCTACCATACGTGAATGTGGAACCATCTGTTCTGCCACTGCAGCTGCCCACGGTGCCGCTACCACCACCACCACTCTGCACCATACCACTGCACCCATCTGCATGACTCCACCTCTCCTACCTGCCTAGATGCATGTGGCTTCTTTAAATCCTTGGCTGTTGGACTTCCATACAACTCTATTTTCTGATGGTTCTGGGTGGGGTTTTTTTGTTTTGTTTTGAGATCTAATTGTAATTCTTTCTATGATTGTGTGAGGAGATGAAGTGTGTCTACCTATGCATCCATCTTGACCAGAAGTCCTTTATTTCAATTTTTATTTACTCTTTGACCCCAGAGTTCATTAAGAGATTGTTTCCCAGTTTTCAAGTAGCATGTTGTTGTTTTCTTTTGTTTCTTGTTTTGTTATTAATATCCAGCATTATTGAATTGCAACAAACCTATTTCCAAATTAGGTTGCATCCTGAGGTACTAGGGTTAGGACTTCAACGTATAAATTTTGGGGAAACAAAATTGAACCCATAATACTACACTTTCAACTTCTTTGTGCTGCTTCCATTTGAGCCTTTGTGTCTGTCATTCTTTTCTATTTTCCCTTGAGTTCTGCCCTCATTTTAAATCTTATTTGCTTGTCTCCTCATTTCTTTCTTGAGCTCCTTCATTTCTGCTCTTAGTTCTTGTTTTAGAAAGGCAATATTTCCTTAATATTTTATGCTTTGGTCATAATTTCATTTGCAACAGGGGGATGTTTTTCTCATGCGTGATCTTCATTTGCCCCCTTTTATTCCTCTCCTATTATTTTATAATATATTTGTATAGCTCTGATGCTGGCTTATTATTATTATTGCTCAGGAGGTGATGTCTTTCTGGAATGATTGTTAGGAGGTTCATGTATGAAACAACTAAGATAGTGTTTTGGTTTAATTAATAGTCTTGCAGTCTTGCAGTCATGTGATACTTGGACTGGGGTTGTGGGCTTAGCTTTTGCTTTTCTCATTCAGTAGAAATTAGCAGCTACAAAGCCTAACAATTCCAGTTTTGCTCCATGCTGCCTAAAAGTTTACTTCTTGAATATATGACATTTATTTACGTCCCCAAATTCAGCCCTGTATTCCCTTCCATTTTGTGGTGTGAAACACATCCCTGGAAGCTCCCATGGCTAGACCTCACAATCTGAACCCTGTGGTCTAAATCAGTGTACTGCTTCTTTCTGCTGAGTGTGCCCTTGACTGTGGAGAATTCTGCCCTCTACTGGTTCTTCCTCAAAACTGCAGCAACTTTCTCTACATTGTACTTTGCAGGCTTCCAGACAAATAAAACTTTCCACCTAGTGGAATAAATGTCCCAAATTCCTGTGACTATCTGAACACATGAAAGGATATAATAAAATGGGTTGTGGAACTGTATCTTATATATCATATTACCATGTTCCAATGGTTCTGCACCTTTTATTCACATAATATAATACTATATACAAAATTAGGCTGTATCTTGTAATTACTGGAAACTTACAATTGCTGCCTGTATTGTGACATGATTGTCATTGCCTGTTGATGAGCATAAACTTGGGCATAGCTGTCATTTATGTCGAGTATAAACTTGGGCAAGACTGTTTGCAGTCTCTCCACCTCTGTGGGATTATGTGCATTGTTGATGTTCTATGCACGGAACGTAATTGATGTGTAAAATGCCCTCAAAAAGAATACGCTCTCACTTGGCACTGAAACAAAATGTTAGTAAGTACACAGAAAATATAGAAATACCACATCAGAGCACAAATTTAATATCAGTAAGGCAAATACTTTTATTGTAAAGATAGCTGCATTTTTTTTTTTTACAAAGCAACAACTAAATACTTTGTAAGGCCTAAAAAGGATGCTACCCAGAACTAGGTGAGGCTCCATTATGTTTTATCATTAAGATATACACAAAAGAATTGCCTATCACTGACTAAGCAGCACAGCTGAAGGCAGGAAAAATTGCTTCAAAATAGATGAAAGAAATCTCTAACTAGGGAGAGGTTGTGGACCCACTCAAGTTTTGCATAGGACTATCATTAAGGCATCAGACATAATTTGTTAGAAGCTTCCTACTGTCACATTTGATAGCACAATTTTACTGTACTAGACAGCTAAAGAGCTTTCATCTGTCATAAGTCTCTTCTCTGCCTCTGTCTCTTTGTCTCTGTCTCTCATTTGGAATATAGGCTGTTTCTCTCTCTTTCTAGGCTAAGGCATACTGTTCACTCTTCTTATGTGAGTCTTGACCCTTTTTCTAGGGTATGTACATATTATAAGCTCTACCTATCAAACAATCTTTCTTCATCCTTCTTTAAAATCTCCCTTTGTCCTAATTCAAATAACTTTTCTTTGTCTATCTGCCCTGTCCTGAGGTTTTCAAATGTTATTGTCAATATATAGTGCAACTATAGAGGATTATCATTAAAATAAAATGTAATAAACAATATAAACAAGTAGAAAAATATTAGAATTCCGCCCACCCATCTTCCATTTATTTCCAAGGATTTTAATACCATCTTAAGGCAGAATAATTGGAATGTTTATCTGCATGTCGATTTTCCATTTATGTTTTGCAGTTTTTTTCTAGATAATTGTTTTAGAATATCCCTGTTAATTACCATATGTCCCTTACTTGTGTACTTGTAGCTCTTATGAAAACTCATTAACACATTTTATTTTATGGAAAAGTGAAATGCATTGGGATCTGCACAAGGAGAAGATCATTTTGACCCCAGAAAATCTAGTGTGTCCTTGAGATGTTATGTCTATGTAAACCCAGGTCAAAATGACAGTTTGATGTGAAGTTAAGGTCTTTCATATGGTTTCCCTTAGAGCACCTTGTCTTTATCATAGCAATATATTTACTAAGTTAACATAACCAATAGTTTGTCTTTTTAAACTCACCTAGGATCCTAAAGGCACCCGACATTACAGGAGCGCCCCACAGCTCCTTCCAGTTATACTCCCTGAGCATTTATCACCACTCCCATACATGCAAGGCTGCTCTTCTGAGTCTGGCATTGTCTTCTTTTATTCCATTCAAATCTTCACAAAAACACATCTGACTTTTTACTCTTACTATCTGGGACGTCAGCCTAAACTGACAATAGTGTGGAATCTGTATAAGATGGTTCAGCCTTTTGTGCTGTAGACATCCTTTCAAAATGATTCTACAGAGTTAAGCAGGCCTTCAAAACGGCCCTGCCTCCCACTCATTCACTTCAGTCACTTTCATAGTACGGATAAGACCCTATCATATTTTAGAAGTTGGGTTTGCATGTGCATCACATTTAAGTTGCTGCCTTTTTACTTCTTCATCCATTTTCTGTACCAGCAATTCACTACCACCTGCTCTTTCATCATAAAGAAAACCTTATGTTTTGAGAATTACATGAGGGTAGTTACATGGTTCATTACGCTGATGGAGACGTGTTCTCAGGGTACAAGGACCCTTCATTCCTTATCTCCAGGCGCAGAGCCGCCTCCCTGTTGGCAGCGCCTTGCCCTGCACTGCAGCCCCTTTCACACATCCTCCTTTATTTTTCTTGCTTTCATTAAACTGACAAGAAAACTGAAACTTCTAACCACCTTTAAATGTACATAGGGAAGAGCTCTGTATAGATGAATTTCTATATATTTGTAGTAAAAAGTAAATGAGAATGTTCGAAGTTTGTTGAAGGTTTTTCTTTTTCTTTTTTTTTTACTTTTAAAGCCTAGAATAAGTACAAATTTATATGCCTCACTGAACTTTCTAAAATTACATAAACATTTTATTTAGCAACAAACCTCAGGCTCTCAGTTACAAATATAAACTTGTGACATAAAATTTTCAAGTCTTCCTGGCCTTACTGGAAGTCACTAACTATAAAAATAAGTTAGAGGTTTGATTTATTTTAAACTTTAAAATACTAGTTATTTACTTTTAGAGAAGCAGTTTCAGTTTCAGTGTATATATAGCACAGCAACATGACACAATGAAATAAAATATGAGAAAAACAAAAAAATACCAACCTAATAAAAAACCCATCAAAAAAACTAAACTGAAGTCAAGCAAAATGCCGTGGGAATTGGGTCTGTTGAAAATCAGGAAGTGGTTCCAAGACCTGGTGAATGTCAAAATGAAAAATCTGTCATTTGGGAAGTTTGAGGGACAAGGAGAGGCGCACTGGTCTTGTAGAAAGGAATACAAATACTTCTAAAGGACTAAGGATTAAAGTCTTATACCAGAGCAACAAAAAAGTCGCTCAAATGTTTTAAGTGGGTCTTTACTCATAGCAAAAATGTTGCTTTCATGACGGCATTTTTTTAATATGAAGACAGAAAAACACATATAGATTATTTAAGGATATTCTCAAAAGTTTGATTGTCATTGGCTCTCCATTTAAATGTTAAGAGTAGCATAGGTAGAGCGGACCAAGATGGTGCATAGACGACTTCTGAGTTCTCTTCTACCCACAGATACACCAAGCGTATAGCTAGCTGCTCATGGAGAAATTCCCTCTGAAAGAGATCCAGGAAGTAGCTGGGTGACTCCTGGATATCAGAGGAATGAAATACCTGCATTGAAATGGGTAGGAAAGGCTGAGATACACTGGTGCCATTAACCCCACCCCAAATGAGTGCCACACAATCAGCAGGTAACCCCAACTCCTAGACGATCCTTGAGAGGCAAAGCCTTTAGACCCCATATGTAGTGCCCCTGCAGAGGGAGTCAGGGCCGACACCAAGGACGAAATGCATTGTTATCTGCCCTGCTGCAGGTGTTGAGACGCTGTCTGCCCTGACTAATGCTGTAAATGTTTCTCTCCCACTTCTGTAAGCCCCTTCGTGCCAAATCTATACTACTCCTCCCAATACCCTCCCCTGCTTAGCCCAGCATAAAAGGAATGCGGGGCTATTGTTCAGGGCTCAGAATTTGGAGTTTGTCTCCTCTGGGCCTGTGCACGTAAATAAAGATCGTGCTCCTAACCCCTCAGTGTCTGGTCGCTTCATTTTTCCGTAACACCCCAACTTTTAAGAGTCCCACTGGAGGGATGCGATCCCAAAACACCTAGCCAATGGAGCTTGTGTCTACAAGACCCACAAGACTACAGCAAACGAAGAGCATTCTTAAGGGGTGAACAAGCACCCATCGTGGCTATCCACCTAGGGCTCAGTACAGAGGGAGCATGCAAGTCATCCTTGCCTTTCCCCAAAAGAGGTTTATCTACATACATCAATATGGATATAAATATTATTCAGTCATAAAAAAAGAAGAATATCTTGCCATTTGCAACAACATGGATGGAACTTGAAGGTATTATGCTAAGCGCAATAAGTCAGACAAAGAAAGACGAGTATCAAATTATCTCACTATATGTGGAATCTTAAAAAAATAATGGATACAGAGAATATGTCTGTGCTTGCTAGAGGTGGGGGGTGAGGTGGGTAAAATAGGTACATGTGGTAAAACGTCCAAGCTTTTGGCTATAAGATAAGTAAGTCCTGGGGATGTAAGGTACAACATGGCGACTATAGTTAACAATACTGTATACATACCTGAAAGTTGCTGAGAGTAAATTTCGAAAGTTCTCTTCCTAACAAAAAAGAAGAGGGTGTTAATGAGATTTATCGGGCAGTCATTTTGCAATAGAATTGTTGTACACCTGAAGCTAATGTATTGTTATATGTCAATTATATGTCAAAGGAAAAAAGTTGCTGCCTGGGGGCAGTGCTTCTAATTTACTGGCTATCCAGGAGCTGGTGGTGATCTTCTCCAGAGACTGGAGAGGCTGGGGGACACTTCTCCTGCCTTCTCCCTTCAGTCTTCTCTAGGAATAAAACCAAACCACCAGCGTCACCCTGGAAGGAGCCTGTACAGGCACTGCATGCCCTGTTTTTGCAGCTATCACCTGAGGGGGCCACAGCTTTTGCATCTCATGGATCACCTGGCTGTAAGCGCCAATGGGCTTTTCACTCGTGAGTCGCCCCACAGTACTGCAGCAGACAAAGAAACAGTTCCTTACGGGTGCAGGAGCACCCCCCTGCAGCTAACACCTGAGCTCAGCACAGAGGGAGCAAGCAAAAACACAGGTCTTCCAGCCTCTCCCTGACAGAAATTCAACTACATATTTTCCCAGTGTCTGCCTGAGGGTCCAGATTCTAATCAGCCCGCATCTAGGTGCTGATTACAACCCTCCCCTTTGGAACATTGATGGGTCTTGGCACACCCTCAGCTGCAGGGGGCTGTTAAGAACAAAGAAGGAGGCTTGGACAATCACAATGGCCGGAGAGACAGCGAGGAGCTCAGGCCAGGCTGATCCGCAACACTCACCTCCAGCGTGAGACCGTAATGCCAAGACTTGAAGAGGTGGCTGTTTTACCTAATGCATTGAAACCAACACAGAAAGTCAAGAAAAGAAGAAGAAATGGGGATAAGTAAAAGAATAAGATCAAACTCTAGAAACAGATCTTAATGATAGGAAGACAAGTGACTTCCCTGATAGAGAGTTCAAAAACAATGACGCTGAAGATGCTCACCAAGGTCAGGAGAGCAATGCCCGAACAAAGTGAAAATGTCCCCCTCCTGCACACACGCACTTGGGAGTTCCAACCTGTGAATGAGCATGGGAGGGACAGTGTTGCTATCCCACTGGGCAATGACCAATGGGGACAGAAGTTGCTTGATAAATATTTTCCTCTTGAATCCTGGAGTGAATAATTCTAAAATGAATTCTAAATAGTTCCTCAGATGTACCTAAGTGGATAAATCCCCAGCTGTTCATGGTGGTGAAGTTTGATAACACATCCTTGGATTATCTCTCTTCCTTCCTTGTTCGTTACTTCTAGTCTTGGGATAATTTCCCCCAAATAAACTATCTACATACAAGATCTTCTCTTAGATTTGACACATTGGGGAAAATCTAAGACAATCTCTACTTATAATAAAGGAGATACTTTACTCATTTTGTAAAAAGGAATATTAATTTAGCTGTTTACTCTGTTTTATAAGGCCAATCCAACTTGTAGAGTCCACATTTAAAGACCCACTATGGGTAAGAATCAAGCATTGACCTCTTCCCTTGGCCATGTTCCATTACAGGAACTACCCGAATGGTATCAATGCAACTGTGAGCGATGGAGCCCTTACTCTTGGTGGAATTTGAAAGCACATGACAAAATCTCCTATTTTTAGAAATACTTGTAGCACAGGGAGCAGAGTTAGTGGAAGAGCCAAGAAATAAAGCTGATTTGAGGTTGAAGAGAGACTGATCTCATCAGGAAACACATACTCCCTGAATTTTTAAAAGCAAAAAATCTATTTGTCTAAAAATATACATGTATCATAAGCCCTGAGTAATTTATGCAATTATAATATTCTACATCCTAAATGAGATTGCACAGCCTCTCATCCAAAAGAAACAAGTCTTGGAATAATTTTACTCTGAAGTCCGTAAATAACATAAAATTCAGTTCGCAGAATCACATTATTACTGGGAGAATCAATAATTTTTTTCAACAAATGAGTTTAACAAAAAGATTTAATTTAATCTCCAAGTTTATGAGGGTAATTCTTGCTTGTTTTTTTTGTAACTATTACCATACTTATTTCAGGTTAACTGCATGAATAATGTCACCTAAGCTATTTCTAATGATTGATCTGTGTAATAAAAAATTTCCTGTGTACAACATTCCTTGGAAGATATTAAAGAACCTTGCCAGCATTAGTCAAAGTCCCACAATTTGTACCATGAAATGCTCAGAGCAGTCAGCTCTGGATCCCCGTGAAAGCACACGGTTTGTACAAATCCCCAGCTCTCTACAGTAGGGGCTGAGGTGGCAAGATTTCTCATTAAGACCTTCTCACCTCTCTTTTCCCTTCCTGCACGGCCTCCCATAGCCAGGCGCTATCAGCCTCTCCTTGGTTTTTCTTGTCTATTTCATGTCTGTCCCCTGACTCCTCTTCCTCTACCTCCTTCCCTTCTCCCACCCGACCTCTCAACACTACTCGCCTGTGCTGCTTGCTGTCTTTTATCAACTGCCACTGTGTAGCAGCACAATCTGCACCAATTTCCTCCTTCCAACAGAAAGAATGTCCGTGATCTCGACATCAGCATTTGGGAAGGAGAGGTTGTAATTTGACCAAGAGAAAAAAAAGTGTCAGAATTCTCTCTGAAGCCTTCCGTCTAGGATTACACTTTGTGAGACTGTGGTATAACCAGTGCAAAATGCACTTACATTTTTGTCAGTCTATTTCTTATTTAAGAAGCTGTAAGAGTGCACGGGGCCCCAGGGAAATTGCAGAGCATGAGGTTATATAGATAGCAGAGCTGACAGCTTCTATCACTTGCTTCTTGACATCACAGCCTCTGGCTGTGGAAGAAAAGTGGTTGCAATTTGCAATCTCTCTCCCTTTTTCCCTCTGCTAAACATTAACCAATTCAAACACTTTCAGAACAGAAATAAGAAAGCAAGATGCAGGTCTCAAATATTGGGAAGGTAAACCAATTTAACTTATTTGACTTGATAAATTTCTGACATTACTAAGGGCGAAAAATCATTTCTTCTCCCATGTGTATAAAGTCCTGACATTTTGGGACTGAATTGAGTTTCTGTTTTCTTTAGTAGAGATTTTCTGCTCATGGAGATATTTAAAACTGGTCAGTGGCTTGGCAATCTCCAACTTATTTTTATTACAATAAATGTATATCATCTTATCTTTGATATTAAAATAAATCTTTCAGAAAAACTATCTGCAAGTTTTTCATTCATCTTGGAATTAAAAGATGAGAGGTATAAAAGAGACTCTCAAAAGGACTTAGTCACCCTCATGTGTTACAGCCAAGAAGACAGATCCGGCAGATGCTAAGCTCTAGTAGCCTGAACTCACGCAGCTGGATGTGGGACCTCATGAGAAGCCATGGTTTGTACAGATCTCTGTGAGCTTAATGACATCTCCATGCAAACAAGCTGCCTTTCTTATTGGTGAGAACCCTGAGCAGAAGAATCAAGTGCATTTTACTATAGCCGTGAAAGTCCTTGGCGTTTGTGCCGGTTCTCCTTAACCCTTATCTTTTAAACCATCTCCATGGCCCTATACAAATTCTCATTTAGGTCTTTTATTGAGACACTGAAACAGTAAGAATTGGCTTTTAGATTGCAAGGTGCCCTCTTTGGCCCTGTTCATTTCTTCATATAGTAAAAATTTATAGAAAACCGTGCATGTTGGGAGCTGTCCCAGGATGCGGACACAAGAGACCTGATGAAATAGTCACCATTGCTCTCAAGGTGCTGCTGGCTAGTGGGGGTGATCTACATGTGAATACAGAATTTTAATTAGAAGAAGTAAGTTCTATAAGAAAGATATTTACTCTGCCACAGAAATCACTCTTTCGCACCAGTGGCGTTTCTCTACCTTTCTCATTGAGTTGTCATTGCTACGCCTTAGAACTCCGTTATTCAAAGTTACTGAGCAAAAGCCAGCCAGATTAACTCTGAAGGACAGTGGGGGTTTTTAAGGGATAGAGGATTGTGTCTGCAACAAGAGAATCTTTCAATTCCTTTCGAGCTATATTTATAAAATGCTTGGTTTTTGTGAGACGAGGATATAGGTCCTGTTCCTGCCCTGTAACTGAGATACTATGTGGGAATTTCCTAGTTTCTTTTTGTTTCCTTTGTTTTAAAATATCTCATGTTTCAAAATATATATATATATAGAATTGCAGAACTTAAAAAAATATTTTAAAAGATTAAAAACTGAAAAGTGTTAGGACCAAAATAATAGCTCAATCTCACTTTCAATAAAACACTAAATAAAGTAGCAGCAATTTAAATTCAAGTAAATTTAAATGCCTATGCATCTTCACCTAGTATTTTACTCCAGTTATGCAAAGTGCTTTGTGAAAGGTTAAAGTCGGCACCATTTGTTATTGTGGCACCATTTGCTGAGCAGGCCTGTGACCTTGTTAAACATCACTGCCATTTTACTCTTCTGAGCTTACATCCCCAGGGCTGGAAATTCCTGGAAGCAAGAACAGAACTAACTGCTCCCCACAGCCACAGGCAGAAGATAACATGGGAACAAACTGCAACCCTTGTTACAACGCCCCAATAGCCCAGGGACCACACAACAGCAGCCCCCACCCTTTTTTAATCCAATTTTAATCCAATAAAAGCTCAGAACCCCCACCCCTCAAGGCTGGTGTATCTCTCCACACCAGGCCCCTCTCCTTCCCTGGAGAGTGAATACAGTCTTTGCTGTCCACACTTTCTTCTCTTTGTGAGGTTTTCCACAGCCCGCTCACTGCCTGCCCTAACACTTTGGTGTGGGAATATCTTGCAACATAAAATATGACACAAATAGGTCTAATATAAAAACTTATTTGAAAATTCCAAGAGATATTGAAGTGTCCGGTAACTGTTATACATTTTTGAGGGGAAAAACATGTTAGAAAAGTAGGACTAAATACATAATTCTTCAATATGATTACTAAAAATTCTGTTTTAGTGATTACACATTAGAAGTGTGTCTATTAAAATTAGGAAGAAGAAAATTATCCATTTGATCACTATTATTAAGGAAAACTTTTCTTATTGAAATTAAGGCTAATTCAATAAGACATTATATAAAACCAAAAGGTTGTCTTTCCTTTGTAGCACCCACTACACTTGTAATTAAATAATGAATGGTATAGTCACTTGTTTCTCCCCCACTAAAATAATCAAATATTTCTACACAGTTGATTTTTTAACTTCCTGGACAGCTCCCCTCACTAGAATTACGATCCCAAAGGCACCTGGATTCAACCTTTATTCAGGACTCATCTCAGGGTCAGGTAAGGAGAAGCCCGAGTATCACTTCCATGTCTTCCCCACCAAAGACAACATAGCCTGTTTTTCTCTACTTAATTCCAGATTCTTGACAGGGAACACTATAGTCCCCAGGGTTGTGGCTTTGCATTTGTGTGGGGACATCAGCGGAGAATCAGGGAAATCCTGATGGCTCATGTGTCTGCTTCCTTAGCTCTTGTCTCTGCTTCATCACATCCTCCTGGGATAAATAACAAGAGTACTTCAGTAACGCTAAGTCTTTGGAATTGCTCTTTACATTTAAAAAAATGAGGGCACAACTTACCTTTACCCAGCTTCCTATGCTAGGTAAGAATTCATTTAACATTCCTCCTTCTGTCTTGAATGAGGGTCAGTGACATTGATTAGCCAAGGTCATGGACCAGACAATATAATGTGCACCAAAGGACACGATGGCCCCGATGACTTAACTTTGTTGTGTCATTTCTGATAGTTACCCAACTTAATTCTTTTCCTTGGCTTGTTCACTGAAACTTCCAGAAAAGTATTAAATACTGACCATAGTAGCTATCCTCCTGTGCATGTTTTAATGGGAATCTTCCACTATTTCATAACAGTGTGTGCATGTTTCTTATATTTAAAAAAAAATTCTATTTCTAAAACAATTCTATCAAGAATTAATGTGAAATTACATGGATGTTTGTTCAACCACCTATTAAAATTTTTTTCTTTTTTTTGATTTTTACTATTTTTATGACCCACTTTATTTTTCTTCCAACTTTTATTTAGGTATAGTTGGTTTATAGCATTGTAGGTTTAAGGTGCACAAAATTATGACTTGAAAAGGGACCTCAAAACCCCAAAGTTTATTTATAAAAAATTGTGCATTTATTCTTACATGTTCAAACTTCAGTCACCTTCAAAGTACGCTCCATCTGATGCACTACACCTATTGAGATGTTTTTTCCTACTGCTTAGAACAGATTTTGAACTCATCAATTTTGATGTCTTTTAGTATTTCTGCCATTTTTTGTTTCACCTCTTCCACATCAGCAAAACATTTCCCTTTTTTTATCTGGGGAAACAAAAAAAAAAAATTGCTTGGGGTGAGATCAGGTGAACAGGGAGGGTGGGGCTCAGGGGCCATGCTGTTTTTGGTCAAAAAACTGCTGAACACTCAGCACTGTGTGGGCAGGTATGCTCATAAATCACCCACCATGAAATGGGCAGATGTGTTGAAAGTTTTCAAAAAAGATTCACTGAAGCTGAATACAGCCTCTCACAACACCAGCTGGTGCACTGATACAAATGGGTTCTTAGGACACTCACCTAGTGAGGGGGGCCTGTACTACAAGGGGCCTGCTTGCCAGAAGATAATTCCGGGGGTTTTGGGGGATCCCCGCCTTGTACAGTGCAAAATGATAACTACAATAGGGTTGTTAGCACCTCTGTCACCGCATAATTATCATCTTTTTGTGATGAGAAAATTTAAGATCTCCTTCTTAGCAGCTTTTAAGTATATAAGTAGTATTGTTAACTGTAGTCACCATGGTTAACTGTCACCATTTTTATTCATATCAGGTATATAAAACAGGATTGTTAACTATAGTTTTCACATGAGGTATCCAGAACTTACTATATTACTGAAAGTCTGTGCTCTCTGACCAACATCTCCCCATTTGCTCAACCCCCAACCCTTGGCAAACAGCATTCTACTCTTTATTTCTATGAATTTAGCTTTTATAGATAGGCCAAGTTATATCATATGGTATTTGTCTTTGTCAAATTTATCTCATTTAGCATAATGCCTCTAGGTTCATCCATGTTGTTGCAAATGATAGGACTTCCTTCTTTCTTGTGGTTGAACGATATTCCATTGTAGATGCACACCACGTTTTCTTTACCCACGCATCCATTGATAGACAATTAGGTTATACGTAGTTTGGCTACTGTGAATACTGAAGCAACAAACGTGAGAGTGCAGATTTTACTTCAAGATTCTGATTTCATTTCCTTTGGCTACATATATCCAAAAGTGGGATTGCTGAATCATACGGTAATCTTATTTTTAATTTTTTTGAGGAAACTTTATTTTCCACAGTGGGCTGTACCAATTTATATTCCCACCAGCAGCGCACAAGGATTTCTTTTTCTTCACATTCTTGCCAATGCTCATCTTTTATCTTTTCGATAATAGCCATTCTATTATCAAAAGTGAAGTGATATATCATTGTGGTTTTGATTTGTAATTTCTCTGGTGGTTAGTGATGTTGGGCATCTTTTCATGTACTTGTCGGCCATTTGTATGTCTTCTTTGGAAAATGTTTACTCAGTCCCTCTGCCATTTTATACTCAGGGTTTTTTGTTTTTTGTTTTTTAATTTAATGACACTGGGTTCTATGAGTTCCTAAGGGGTTCTTTTTGGAAAATGAACCCCTTTCAGAGAGCTGGTTTGCAAATATTTTATTCCATTCCATAGTTGCCTTTTCATTTTGCTAATTGTTTCTTTTCTGTGGAAAACATTTTAATTTGATACAGTCCAAACTATTGATTTTTGCTTTTGTTGCTTTTCTTTTAGTGTCACACCCAAAAAATTGTTGCCAAGATCCATGTTAAAGAGCTTTTCCCTAATGTTTTCTTCAAAGAGTTTTACCATATTTAGGTCTTTCATTTAAGTCTTTAATCCATTTTGAGTTAATTTTTGTGAGTGGTATAAGATAAGGGCACAATTTCTTTTTTTTTTGCCTGTGAATATCCAATTTTCTAACACTATTTATTGAAAAGAATGTCATTTCTCTATTGAGCTTTCTTGGCTCCCTTGTCAAATATTTAACATCTATATATATATATGGGTTTATTTCTGGGCTTTTGATTCAGTTTCATTGATCTATGTGTCTGTTTTTATGCCAGTACCATACTGTTTTATTGAATTATCTTTCTGTGTTTTCTTGCAGCTCATAGAGCTTCTTTGAAACAGCTACTTTGAACTCTTTATTGGACAAATTGCAGATCTCCATGTCTTTGAAGTTGGTTACTAAAAAATTATTGTGATATTTTGGTGGTGTCATGTTTCCTTGATTTTTCACGTTCCTTGAAGCCTTGAACCGCTGTCCTCATCACCTCCTCCAGTCTTTGCTGTCTGACTTCAGGAGAGGAATACCTTCTGTCCGCCCTGTTAGGGTTCTGAGCCTTTCTCAGAGCTTCTATTGATACATCTGCTCCACACTTCATGCTCCCCCTTGTGGCAGCACCGTAATGCCTGCTCGCCTTCTCTATATCGGCAAAGGGCCAGGCTGGGTGCTGAGGGTCTCCCTACTGCTTTCTCAAGGACGGTGCTAAATGCTTAAGTTTGTGGTCTCTCCCAGGCCTACAGATTTGGCTTGATTTCTGAATGTACTCATTTGCCCTCTGCAAAAGCTGTCTTCATTAGTGTGTAGAGTGTGCACAGGGAGCTGGCTGTGGGGTGGGGACAGTGAGGGTGAGGTACACAGAGCACTGGGTGTGCTGGTGGGTCAGTTGGAATTTGTGGGTTGGCCTCCTAAAGAAATAAGTGGGATCCAAGTCCTTATAATAATTCCTCCAAAGCTCTGGTTGCAGTTCTTTCAGTTGCTCATGGGTCCTATTCATGTAGCTCACAACTCAGAATAGGGATGAGATAGGATGGGATGAGAGAAAACGTACCCTCTTTGGCAGCACACCATACAGCTGGAGAAGCTGTGTGCTCAATCACATGCTCTCACTTTTCCCCGTGAGAGAAATCACAGGCTGAAAAGGGATCTCTTGGCACTGAGCTGGGGGTGCCTTCGGGGAGAGGTGATGCAGGCAAAGTCAAATTGTTCCGCTTACCCTCTCCAGTGCATTCACTACCAAATTTTTTGCTCAGATGTGCTGGAACTTCTCCACTGAACTGCTAGACTTCCACACATGTTCTTTTGTTTGTGGTGATTGTCTTAGTCAGTGTTCTCCAGGGGCTCCTGGATTGTGGCTGGGGGGTGGGGGACGAGAGCCAGTTCATGAGCCACTTCAGGGCCTCCGCCAGAATGGAGGTCTGCATGCCTATTACCCAACACATGAGTGGATGAGAATCCTCTTGGGTCCTTTGGTATATGACGCTGGTGACAGAACCAAAGTCAAACAGGTTTGTAGCTGAATCTTTAGGGGCACACAACTTTTAATGGGTCTATAACCAGAAACATGGTCAATGAGTCAGTTTCCTGGTTATGAGCCTGTCTTCTCAAAATGCTTCTCTTCATCTTAGACTGCATTCTTAGATTTTACAACCTCCTACTTGGATCCTGCATCTCCCACAAAGGCACTTTTATCCATGGATAGATGCCAAATTATCATTATTGAGGTGAAATTGTGAGAAGGAGACATTTTATTTGGCTGCCTTACTGACACTGTTCCTCTAAGGTTTTCTTTTATTTAGCATTTGACAAAAAGCATTTATATATTTTTATATTAATCTATTATTGCTTTGCTAGGATAAAGTCAACTTGCTTCTGATATATTATTCCCATATTATATTTCCAAATTTTGTTTCTTATAATTTATTGAGGAATATTGCTTTTATATTTTGAGAAAATTCTAATTTTTATATATATATATCCCTTCAATATGCTCATCTTGCCTTAAACAACTCTAGAGACTGGAAAGTTAAAATAGTCCATTTCTCAGCCTCAGTTGCAATGGGAGATAGACATAGAGTTGACTGTGGTTTTTTGACACATAAGTAGAAGTTCTAAGAATGCCTTTGATTTCCCATATCTTTTTAAAAATTTACTCTTTCTTTTTCTTCTTTTCTTCTGCTTTTCTTCCCCGAAGAGGAGTCTTGCCTAGCATGTGATATGAAAGAAAAACGAAATCAGAAATATGGTTCAATAAAATAAAATTTGCCAAGTCTGAACAACATTAAGGAAGAGAAAAAAATATCAGCAATGAGAGAGAAGATTATGCCTTCATATTCAAAATATTTCATCTACTATTCAAAGAAAATTAACAAAAATAAATATCACTTCAAACCAATTAACTTAAAAATATAGATGAAAGAATAAATTTCTAGGATGATGATTCTGAAACCTGACTGTGCATCAGAAACTCCCAGAGGAAAAATGGCTGGACCCCACTCCCAGCATCTCCAGCTCTGTCATCTGGGAGGCTGCATTTCTAACAAGCTCCTGGAGGTTCTGATGCGGCTTGTCTGGAAGCAATGCTTTGAGATCCACTGTCTAGGAAAACATAAATTCCCAAATTCTATTTAAGAATAGATTAAAAACCAAAAACTTATTTGTGAGAATTAAAACTATAAAACTCTTAGATGAAAAAATACAATTAAGTTGTTGTGACATGTAAATGTCAAATAAATCATTACCAACTTGATTTCTTTTTAAACTCCAGTGATCAGATGAGAAAAAAACACATAAGCATATCGTTGGATGCCAAAAAAAATTATTTGAAACATCCAAGAGAAAGAATAGGTGAGAATTGGGAGAGAGCAAGTGGAAACTTTTGTCAACCAATCTGGTTGCTCAAGGAAAGACAGATGGTCTAATAGTTGAAGGAGGGCACATGTTTCAGGAAGAACAGTGTGTGTATGTGTGTGTGTGTGTTTTAAAGATGTGATGCTCTTGAATGTGTTTATAGGTTGACTTGGAAGGAACCAGTAGATAGCCAAAAGCCAAAAGAGAGGAATTACTGATGGAGTGAGATTCCAGAGGAAATGGGGAAATGGAAGGCAATTACATCAAGAATGGAGCTTGTAGCCCTGGTTGGGTCGCTCAGGTGGTTAGGGCATGATTCCATACACCAAAATGTTGTGGGTTCTAGCCTTGGTTGGGGCGCATATGGGCGGCAACCAATGATGGTTCTCTCTTCTTCACATTGCTATTTCCCTCTCTCTCTCTCTCTCCCCCCCCCGCCCCCTTCCTCTCTCTCTAAAATCATTAAACAAATCCTTGGTTGAGGATTTAAAAAAGGAGAATGAAGCTTTGAACAAAAGATGGGCTCCATCCATAGAGAAGAAAGAATAGGTAATTTCAGGATAGTAAGCTGAGAAGGTTCGAGTTGGTTCACACATATTTTCCCTGTGAAGTAGGACATGAAATCAGACGTTACAGAGCTCAGGAGAGAAAAGGGCTGAAAGCTGTGGAGGTTGAATTGAGCCATTAGGAATTCAATGGTGACCTTTGAAATGAGCTGCCATGAGGTGACGGTGGCCCGGAATCCGATAAGCAAAGGAGTCAGTGAGTGTGGAAATCTGGCAGCGAGTGTAGATTTTTCTTTCAAAGTTCAAGACTGAAAGGGGACTAGGGAAATAGAACAGCAGCTAGATTTCTAAAGAAAGCCCTTCACGTTTTAAAATAATTTCTCAGTATTCAAGACTCACCATACACTATGGAGGAGGATATGTCATTAGCTGATATGCGATACAATTTGTTTTTTTGTTGTTAATGAGACATCAGGCACTGCATTGTGAAAACACGATCAACCGCCAATTACCTGTCTCTCATCCAAAGGAAATAAAAATGGGCATTGAAACCCCCGCAAGTATATACATGTAAAAGCTAAGGGTTTCTGAGCTTTCCTTTCAAATCAGAATTTTTTTCTAAGAAAAAAAAGGTAAGTACTGAATGAAGCTCCTTATTCTCTGTAATAACCACTTCCATTGAGCTCTCTTCTACAATCCACAAAATGGGCTGTCTGAATAGACAAACACCAGGAGAAAATCAAAGAGAACAAAACAGGTTTTTGAAAGTTACAAGACTTCAATTTAGCAAGCAACATGTATGGCTACTGGGCCCAAATACAACGTTTGTTCAATTTTCCACTTAAAGGCCTATGAGAACAAAGGTGGAAGAAAAGACAAAATTTCATCATCTTGGATTGAAAATCAATATATCACAAAGATTTTAGAGGAATAGAATTTGATGGAGCAGCCCACACAGGTTTTATCAGAAATAGAGAAAAGCTACTGGCAACAGAAAAAAAAAGGGGGGGGGTGGGGAGGGGTGATGTGACCTCTCTCACCCACTGTCTGTATCTTGATCGGAAAGCTCCAGGTGAGTATCAGAAAATCGAAACTGTTTGATCTCTATAGAGCCTGACTGATTTTTGAGGCACCTATAACACTGCTTCCCCTTCTACCTTACAACTCCACCAATTCCTAAACAGAATCTTTCCACTTAGAGGT
>PVJD01010799.1:0-50826 GCA_004026545.1 Mormoops blainvillei
AATAGATAGAACAGGTTTTGGTATAGATGATTATAAATTATTTGAATATACCAAGGCAGAGATGAAACATATGTTTTAGAGACAACAGTAAGAATAATAAAGAGATGGTGCCTTTCAAAATTAGAGTTAAATCTATAATCTTTAACAACAAAAACATATATTAAAATTAATATTACTTTTTAAGATCTACTTAATTTGCTAAATAAACTATTACATTAACACACAATTATATTTCAATCCTTTTTACCTTTATTTTCCATACCTTTTAGTTTCAATGTATTTCTATGTTTTATATTTCTATTTAAATATATCTTGTTGTGATAAAATACAATTTTTATCAAAAGAAGCTTATTATTGAAATGTGATGAGGAAATATAACTCTTCTACATGTGAATTAACTGTGATGGTTAAAGCAAACACAATTTGTTATTGTAAGTAAGCCTTTCTTTCAAAATGGAAGTCTTTTAGCTTTAGACAGTATTTGTTTGACTCATAGGGGTCTGTGCACCCTGTAGAGAATGAATGCACAAAGAACGTAACCTTCCTTGGGCCTCCATTTTAATCACACACTTGCCTTAACATTTTATTCATTGGAGGCACTAGTCATTCTTAAAGAATACCTTATTGTAATAAAAATACATTAGGTTTGATTTTGCATATACTTTTGATAAGAGTATTGAACTCAAGTGTAATGTAAGTGTATTACATTATAATTATGTTTATATTATGAACACTACAAATGAACAGAAATCTCAGAACTGCCATCTACAGGTTTTGTGCATTTTTCAACTATCATAATATCTAGGAGCAAAAATATTCAAGGAAAGGAAGGCAAGAGTACAGCAAAAGAACTAATGTGACTCATGACAGTAATTTTAAAAATCAAATACATAAAAATATTTACCTCTATCCCCATCTCCAACATTTCTATGTATAGTCAGGTCAATGTCCATTCTTCCAAAGGTAAAGCAGTTAGTGGAAGACATTTGCAGAGTTATCATTGTCCCCGTTAATCCCTATAAAGCATTATAGTGCTTGAATCAAAAGGTTGGCCCCCTTACAGAAAGTATTTAGAAACAGAGTGTGTGTGTGTGTGTGTGTGTGTGTGAGAGAGAGAGAGAGAGAGAGAGAGAGAGAAACCTGCTAGAATGTTATAGGGTAGTTCACTTTAGGTCCAGTTTAAAGAAGTTCTCCAAATGAAGATATTTCTTTCCTAACTCCATCAACTAGAGTTCCTCAAATCACTGAACATTTCACTGAGACTTTTTCTAGACAATATTCTTCTGGGGCTCAGGAACTCTCATAGAACTCTTTTTATCACATTATACTTTTTATGTTAAGAAAAAAATCTGGCAAACTAGAAATCAGTGACTTTCCTTGGACCCATGGGTGAGCTAAGGTCATAAAGCAAACAGTTGTCCTGAAGTTTGGAGAAAAGATGCACCCAGAATGGCACAACAACCTAGACCTGCTTACCCGAAGTAGAAGCCACTGGAACCATGAACCGGTGGGTACACTGAAGAGATAATGCTGACGACTTCTGGGAGCTGCGTGAGGACACAGAGAGAAACTAAAGGGAGCTGCAGTCAGAGGGCCCACACCTTCGGCAGCTTTCCCTCTGGGAACCCCACCAGATTCTGACGGTGAAAACTGGGGAAAGGTTTCCTCTTGGTCTGTTAAGAAGACTGAAAACTATTACTATGAACCATTCCCAGGGCATTCTCCATAACAAAGGCCTATCCTCCAGCAGAAGAGTGTGTGTGTCTGCCTGTGCTCATTTTGGCAGAATATGTGTATATATTTTTGCCCACAGATTCTATAAATTACTCATGTTTTTGAAATGTCTCAAATCACAGAATAAGGAATAAGCGTTTTCCATGACTACTACTTCAAAGGTAGATTCAAGTAGATTTCTTCCACGTGTTCCATGAGAAAAAATAGTTTAGTTATGAATTAATAATTACTTCATTCCATTTGATTTGTTCCTTTTAATCCAAAAGGCACGGACTAAAGCCACATACTAAATGTTGGGGAGGGAAGGAAGGAAGTAGGAAAAGGAGGGAGGGAGTCAGGGAGAGAGGGAGACAGACAGGCAGACAGGCATGCCTCTTTGGGGAACTGGCACAACTTGTAATTTTCTCCCTTGATAACATGTAACTAAAGATACATTAATATAATTAAATGAATAGAAATGAATAAAAATATTACTGATCAGTAGTTTTTTTGTGTGTGTTTTTTTTTTAAAGAACACCTTGGCCAGGCTACTTGACAGTTATAGATAATGCTGCCTCACCCCTCACAGAGAGGAGACTGATATTGTGGCCTTACTTGTTTTCCTACCTTGCTTCCTATGCGGGTAGAAAATGAGGATAGATGATGGTCTTAAAATCTATGTAGGACTATCTCATGACTTAATCTTCTCAGCATGAACCAGCAACAACTCTTGTCCTAGCCTATTTTAAAATATTCTCAGTTGATTATACAGTGAACTCCATTTGAAAGAAACAAATCTCTACCAAATCCTGAGCTGGCACGCCTTTCTCTTTGCCTCTTACCCTCTTATCTGTGTTTCTTGGGCCCCATTAAGAAGAAGAAGAAGGACAAGGACAAGGAGAAGGACAAGAAGGACAAGGAGAAGGAAGAAGGAAGAAGAGGAGGAGGGGAAGGAGGAGAAGACAGGAAAGAAAATATCTAAATGTTTTATAACTTGCAATGTTTTATATCCAAAGCAATCCATCATCTTGATACCTGTCCTCAGAATGTTTTTTGAAATTTCCATATCTATAAAAGGTTTAAGTACAGAAACATGTTATAAATTTTAAAATGACAATAGTGTTTTGTAAGTAAGGAATGAATTTTGAATATGATAAATAATGTCCTTCGTTTAAGTACATATTGGAGATACTACTCTTTAAGAATGATATTGAGATTACAAATTATCTATAGTCTACAATTTTTTAAATTAGATATTTGTTGATACAAAGTAGAGATTTACATAGTTTTGTTATGCATATTTCCATGTTTATTGTCAAATAAAATAGCCCATATTTTTAATAAAATATTAAGAATATACAAAAATATTGAGCATATTTTAAAATGATAAAAACATATTTCTTACCATATTTGTTAGATAATAAATTTTTTGAATATTAGCTAACATATAACAACCCATGATTTTCATAAAACTTATTGAAAAATAATCTTTGATGTATTTTAGCTTTTTTTCTTCTTTTTAAACTGTCTGGTTACTCTTGGTTCTTTGCTTTCAGATAGATAGAATAGATAGATAAACAGATATTAAGTAGAGTTTGAAATATGTAACAACTTGATTAATTTCTCCCTATTTTTCTTGACCTTATTTACCTACAACGAGGTGAATAGTATACATAATAATTTATTAGATGGTCATTCTTCTTTTCAAACTTTAAAATTTCATTAGAGAAAAACCACATATTTAAAACAAACCAAAAGTTGAACAAAGAAATAAAAATAAAAATTTTGGTGTGACCAGTTTTGCAAAGCACTATGGATTAATTTTCACTTTCACACCATAAACTTTATGTCTGGGCTGAGGAATTCATTGTGTTGCAGGTTAAGCAACATTAAATTTTAAAACACCACCATGGTTTCATCCTATGAGCATTTGAGAAACTTCGATATTTTAGCCCCCTGGCTTATTTAATGGGCTGTACTCTGCTAAGCAGTAGCAGCGTTATGAAACTTCTGAATAATTGAGGTCCATGAGAATGACATACAGGGATGTTATTAGGATTTTTCCTTTTTTATTACAGTCAATTAAACACAAATATGCTAATAACTTTGGAGATTGTACATTTTTCTGCTTAAGAGAGCAGGCAGGAGAAATCTGTGTTCTAAACCATATAATATAGTACCATAGAAATAATCACGAACAAAATTTCTAAGATCTTGTTTACTCAGCAGATTAGGAGAACCCTGTTGACAAGAGGGACAAGTGTTTTAGCTGTTATTCACCAAGTCTCTTGAATAGCATTAACAGATACAACGTTTAAATTGTTTGCCCTAATAAATCTGTATACTTCTGATAATTTATGGCTGCTCAGGCAAAATAGGAAGAAACATGTTGTTTCGAGGCATAGTGTTGTTTCGAGACTCTTTGGACCCTGCCTCCAAGGACTGTAATTATAGTTTGAAAAATACCGTGCATGGGTATTGGGTAAAGTGCTAATGAATCAGCCTACCCATGCCTATGTTCCGAGTTTATAAAAACAATTAGCTTTCGTTTATCAGATCTCACCCAGTAGGTCACATTATGACCTGGCAATATTGAAGTATAGCTCTCTCCCACTCGGACAATCAGTTCCACATGATCTAGATGTCTGAATCTCACCTTGAGTTTTCTTGCTTTCAAGGTCCTTTGCTCTGCCCTCAACCCTCCCTTGATCAGCCTGGCTCATCCATTCATATATCATATTTCTGTCAGCTCATAAAGTCACGCGTGTGGTTGAGGTGTTAGCTAAAGCTACAGGTGGATTCTTCTGAGGCCTGTCTTCTTGAGAAGGCAGCCATCCTCAATGTGTTGGTAAGTGATAAGACAGGGAGATGGATATTTGTTAACAGGTAATGGTAAGAAAAAAATTAGTTGCACCAAATTTTGGAAGTTCTCAGTGAAAATTTTCTTTAATAATCAACCCTTTACCATATCAAAACTTGAAATTCAATAAGAGTTATAGTGAAAACAACTTACCGAATACCTTCTATGGGCCTAACATTGGCATTTATACTCAACTTTCTTATATAATACTCAGAGAAAGCACATGAAATTCCATTAGAATTGCCCAAATTTTGCATACTGAGATATGTTTTAGGAAGACTAAGCAACATTCCCAAGAGCATATAAGTAATAAATGGAAATCTGAGACTGTTGGTCCTCAGAAACAGTGTCTTCATCTGCAGTTACATCTTCCCATATGCATCTAAGTGGTGTACACAAGCAAATACATAAACTAGCAATTAATATATAACATGTTCATTTTAATGTATTTTAATGTAGCACATATTCATTGCAACAGATATTAATTTTTATTCTAATTGCTGGAACTATCTAGTTTGCACCTGTTCATGAGAAAATACAAAATATCAATATATGTTGCCCTTTATTAGAATGAAATGAGGTTTATACCAGATGTGCTTAAGTATTGGGCAGTTTGCACTGTATCATGATTCTAATGCTGGAACACAGGCTCAAGAATGTTTCCTAACTTGATGTGCTATCCTTCAGCTAATTTTGAATGAAAATTTTACTAGAACAGAAAACTATAAATGATTATGTATGTATGTACACATTTTTCCATCCCTATCATTTCCTTGTAGTAAAGATATTCAATGAAAGCTCTAAAAGAGAAACATCTGTAGGATGAAAAATGACATAGAATACTGACCCCAAGTAATTTAATCGCAAATGTGTTTCTGGAGAATCCTGCTTTCTCCTTGGATTCATGAATGGTTGGGACCTTCCATTTCAGTTTATGGAAACGATTATTGTAGTTTATCAAAAAAAAAATTCCCTCTCTTCTTTACTTCATCTGGAAATTACTGAAAGGATTTCTTGGAAGTTTTATTCACTTAGTTTTCCTTTTGGTTTTCTTAGCATTAGCCCACTTACGGGTAGCTCTCTGAAGAGGAATATAGAAGTTGTTGATTTTCACTTGATGATATTATTGATAAGTTACATATTAAGGGAGTAAAAAGTGAAGATTTCATAAATAACCAGAAAGTAAAATCAAATAAAACAAAATATTTTCTTCTGAGTTCTATCCATGCTTATCAACCATTAAGTTTCCTTTTTGTTTAGCTTGGTTTTGTTTCAATAGCATTCAAAAGGAAACTCCCCTTGGCTTCTTAGGTGTGATTTATAACAAACACTAAGTTTAAAATTAGTTTTTGTTGGAATTTCCCTGAGAGTCAAGTCCCCTTAGGAAATTACTACCCTTGCTTGAAGCTGAATGGTCTGTAGCAGGTGAATTATGGCTCAAAGCAAAACACTCATTAAGGGAAAGTTGAGAAGAATTGGAGAAATCAAGGAGGTAGCAACAACAAAATTCTGATTTAATTTGTTCAGCCAATATTCTGAAAGGACTGAGTTCTCCCAACCACAACAGGAAATGCATTTACTTAGAAAAAAATAAAAAGTAAAACATCATCCTTTAGCAACCACATACATTCTTCATTCCCATAAGAGAAAGCGAGCAGGCTCCCTTAGAACACTTAATTCAATGGCTTCTCACACTTTTCAATGCCAGATTTTAGAATCCATAGCTCAAGACGAAATGAGGTATGGATAAAGCTAAAGAATGAGACAAATACAATCATCAAGAGGGATTGTTTCTCAATCAAAGTTTATCTCTACTTGTATAATTTATACCTAAGAAACTAATGTTTTCAGTAGCAGAGTGGGTAGGCTTTGTTTTGTTTTGTTGGGAGACAGGTGAACAGTGTTTGAAGTACTTTCCAATGTTACTAATTTTAAAAAAACATGTAAACATAATACTCTTTAAAAAAACACTTTGCAATGCACTAAGTCTAATAAAAGTTTAGAAAAATGTTATCATAAAATAATGAGTGGAATAAGACCAAGGCTGTACAAGACACTACTACCGATCCAGTAGATACAGATGTTGACATTTTCTTTTATTTTTGGTCCATGCAGTTGGTGTATGTGGATCGATTAGTGAAAGAAGCCTGATCTTGTAGGTCTTGGGATCAGTGCTATCTCACTGATAAGCATAAGGAGTTTGAGACTCACTGGTGTATTAAGGCCAGAATTCTTGTAACGTGGAAAAGAATACCCAGGTTGCTATTTGACAGCAGTCACATTTTCACCAATCAAAATAACTATCTTTATCTAATGGAATGAATATACCTGTCAATCATGTTTTCTTCATACATACTGTAAATAGAAAGGAGGATTCTAAAGTTTAATGAATTACAATGTCTCTAGGCACACTAAGGTCTCTCCCTCAAAATCCTGTTTGAGATATACAGAGGTGGGCAAAGAAAAGTTCACGTTGCTCCTATGGAAAAAGACACACTGCTCATGATGATGACAATAGCTTTATGAACTCAAAACAATGTCATCGCAGCCGTAAACATACTTTGCCCACTCCTGTATTTTGTCCCTGCATCTCACTGCACCCATATCTCATTTCACCTACAACTTTCCCTTGAGGTGAAAAACTGGCCAAAGAAAATAAACTACGGACCATATGATAGTGGGATTTGAGACAATGCTCCAAAGATAAATTAATTATTTTCTTTGGGCTCCTCTTTACAAAAATAGAGGATCCTCATTCTGCATGATTTGCATCATCAGTTTTCCTTTCAGACTCAGTGGCTGCAGTGACCAGAGGTTGAAAGGCAGCTTTACTTTGCTTCGGTAGGAGAAGAAAACTGAGGGTGGGGGAAAAGTGAGAATCTTGCTCTCAAAAGCCTGAAGCCAGAATAACATTAATATTACCACCTCAAAAGAAGGCAGAGATATAAATTCAAGTAACGCTTATTTAAGAACTTCCCACCCTTTGCCACTGTCTCACCTCTAAATTGCTTGTATCTTCTGTTTTCCCCTAGTGATTTCCCTTAATATCCATTATAAGAAAACTATCAGAGAAAGATAAATACTCTATTATCTCATTTGTTAGTGGAACCTGAGAGAACCCATGGAAACTGAAAGTGGAATTGTGGTTTGCCAGGGGTTGAGAACTTGGGGAAAGAAGGAGACATTGATCAAATGGTGTGTATAAACTTTTATGTATTCCTTGGCAATTATAGTTAAAAACAATGATTGTACAAGGCCTGTCCAGAAAATATCCAGCAATATGAAAAATAGAGACTTTTATTGAAGAAGATACAAGGTACATGAAATAGTATACACAGGACAATGACACTGCAGTCCCCTCCAAAGCAGGTAGCTTGGGACCTCACACAGTTCTCCCAGTTGCCATCTGCTGCCCAGTTGTATTTCCCTGAATCTCATCAATGATCTGAAATCTCTTCCCTTTCAAAGGTGATTTTACTTTTAGGAAAAACCAGAAGTCACAGGGCACCAAATCTGGGCTGTAGGGAGGCCAAGTCACTGGGTGATTTGATGTTTTGCCAAGAAACTGTGCATGACACATGATGCATGGGCAAGCATGTTCTCATGATGAAGTTGCCAATCACCAGTTGCCCATAGCTGTGGCCATTTTAATTTTATTGCATCTCTCAACAGAGGAAGAACATTGAGGTAGCCTTCCTTACTAATTGTTTGGCCTGGAGGGGCATACTCATGATGGACGACACCTTCCCAATCAAAAAACACAGGTAACACGGTCTGGATCTTGCTGCAATTTTGCTGCATCTTCCTCAGGCATGGAGAACCAGGAGACTTCTATTTGGACAACTGGACCTTTGTTTCCAGGTCATAACCATAGACTCACGAGTCATTTCCAGTTACGAGATCTTGAGGAAATCTGGTTCTTTGGTAGCAGTTTAAATCAAGTGATGAGCAACTTCAGCACAATGATCTTTCTGCTCTGGTAGCAGAAGCTGCAGAATGAATTTTGGCATGACATGTTTCATGCCAAGATCCTGCATCAAAATCTCAGATACGGTATTTTTTGCAATCCCCAGAACAGCTTCTAGTTCTTGCACTGTCGGCCGCTGATTGCCATTGATTGCAGCCTGTACACATTCAACATTCTCAGGTGTTCTGCTTGTTTCAGGCCTTCCAGAACATGGATCACTTTTCAACAGATTCTTGATCCACCTTGGAAGCATTTGTGCCACATTTCTCTTTGTGCTGCACTGATTACATCATTCCTAAAAACATTCTGAATCATGAAGACAGTTTCTGCAGAGGAATGTTCAAGCTTAACACAAAAGATATGATGCAGATTTGTTGCTTTAATGCTCATTTTGAATGCGACAGCTACATAGTACATGCTCACTCAACAGCACCTACCACCCTCACCAACCAGTACAGTGAAGTCGCCATTGTTCACACATGCACATTCCAGTCCACTCTCCTTGGCTGCCAGGTTACATCAATGCCCTGCAAACCATTCTCATTATATTAACGATGACTGGACGTTTTCCAGACACACCTCATACACTTGAAGGTTGCAGTGATAGTAAAGTTTTCATGATCTCACCACAACAAAATGGTAATTGTCTGAGGTGAAGGATGTACTAAGTAACTGCATCGTGGCAAACATCTTGCAGTATATCCATGTATCATATAATCACATTGTACACCTTAAACATACAAAATGTTATCTATCAATTATATCTCAAATAAGCTGAACAAAGAGAAAGGAAACTCTCTGGGGGCTTGTTTTTTGGGACTAGCAATGAGCAGGGATTCAATCTATTCTCCAGTATAATTTGTAAAGGTGATGTAGATTACCAGGTGAATGTTTCGGTGACAGAGCCTCCTGAGAGGTAAGGGAAACAGTCTGCTTAAAAAGCCCTGAATTAAAGGATAAAAGGAAAACCTATGGAGATAATTGCAACTTGAGAAAGGACACTGTGACTTAGCAGTTGCAAGAAATCTTTCAGGAAGATAAAGGTAAAAGGTCAAGTGACAAAAGTTCGGAATGTATATTTGATTCTAGGACTTTAAAATGAACTTATTCTACACCAGATTTCACCCATACAAGTTTGATCTTTAGGAAAAAGATTTAGAGTCTCAGCTGTTAATGTGGCCAAACACTAGAAATTAATTTTTACTTTGAAATCACATTAAAAATCTAAGACTTTTTGAAATCCTGAAATTGAGAAGCCACTTTTGCTGTACTTCTGTTCAGAGAACAATCACCTGGACTCCATCCTTAGCCATTTCTCATGTCCCTTCTCAGACTTTCTGCTGGGAAAACTTTCAAGATCTTTAGTGGGTTAAGTGACTTCAACAAGCACATGTAAGGCTGATTAATTGCAACTTTGTTGCCAGTTTTTTTTTCTTTCTATACAGCCTCTTCCCTGGAAAATCCAGTCTTCTCAGATTAAGCCCATCTAAAGCTGAATCAATTTCCTTACACACACCTGTTGCCACGTGTATCCACTGTACGATACTGTCTGCCATGCTATATATGCAAATACAATTACAGGTATTCTCCCACCTATATAGTATGAGGGGAAAATTATACTTTAGGTATTCTCTCTCCAGCAATTAACACTATACCAAGCCTACAGTAGTTTATTATATGGTGAAGTATTAAATATGTGGAAGAAGAGAGATCGAGGAAGGCGGTCCCACATTGCACCTAAGCCGCAATGTGAGTAAAGTGAAGTCCAAGTTAAGGAAGCTAAATCACACAAGATTGGAGGTGTTGAAGGAGCTTAAATAGGTAGAACGCATGTGTGCACACAGGGACAACAATGTCAAGACATGGTGAGAAAGTGCCAACTATAAGTCAAAGACAGAGGCCTGGAACAGACTCTTCCCTTTGGCCCTGAGAGGAAACTAACCAACTTTGATCTTGGACTTCTATCATCCAGAATTGTAAGAAAATAAATTCTGTTTTTTTAAGCAACACAGTCTGTGCTATTTTATTAGAGCAGCCCTAGCAGATTAACACAGACTTCAGTATGTGATAATGGTATATTCAGATATTCTGTGGCAATTGTATTTCTAAAGTAGAAAGTTACCTTGATACAAATTTAAAAACCTGGGTCTTCGACCTAAAGTGTAAGGTTGTTTCAAGCCTATAAATGCACAACCCTAAAGAGAAAAAACTCTGATGAGAGGTTGCTGTTTTGCATCAAGGTTTAAATGAAATTATAATAAACCCTAAAACCATGTTTGTTTGCACTAGAGTTAAATGTTTAAACCGATAAATTTTTGGAAACACATGAAAAAAACACGGCATATTTACTTTTATTTCCACATTAATTGTAGCACTGACAGGAGAATGACAAAGGGATAGCCTCAGAGACCATTAAAATCGCTTCATTCACAAAATGGGTGTTTCATGAGTAAGTGCTCTGCAGATCGCTCCTCTGTCGGGACGTTGCCCGGGGCGCGGCAGATGGCCACTGGAGTCTGAACACATCTGTTCACTCTCTCTCCTTTGGTGAGTTCAGAACCTACTGAAGATACACGTTTTCATATAATAATGGTACCTGCCTACCAACTCCCTGGTATAACTAGCAGGAGCCAGGAATTTAGGGTAGTTTTGATAAATGTAATTCAAATAGTGTCAAGGTGTGAAAACATTTTTAAAATAATCAAGGCGATCTATATTCTATGACAGAGTAGCAAATGCATTGTCATGGGTCAACCAATGTTTGTACTTATGAAAGTTACTCACAAGTTAAAGCACATTTGCACTTAAGAAATGAGTTTGGATGTCAAAAAATTGCATTTATTCCAAAATCCACAAAAACTTAGCCTTCTAAATAAGTTTGGTTTGTACAAATAAGTTTAAATAATGGAAGCATAAAAGTTTAATACAGAATTAACTATCTTTTAAAACCAGGTGTTCACTGGGATTTTTTTTTTCAGACGAAAAATGACTGAACTGAAAATACTAAACACCTGCTATGTTCATGGAAAGTAGTAGGGTATTTATTTAAAGTTTTTTTTTTTAATAAAAAGACCAGAAAGTAAGAGTAATGTAATAAAGTATTCATAAATTATGCCTGAATGGTCCACCCAATCAGGTGTATGGTGTCAGGTGAAGCCTCCTGGAGAAGAAAACCCTTTAGGTGAATTTTGAGGGACAAGTTGTAACAGGGAGGTACAGAGTATGCATTCTCTGTGAAAATAACATTAAAAAAAAACTAATAGAATCATAATTTCACAGGTGGGTTCATGTGCACTAGAGAGACTAGTCCAGTGGTTTTCAATATTTTATAAGATATCTACTAGAATATATTTGTTACACATCATTTTAATTTCACATTTACAGAAAAGTTGCAAAAGATAGTTCTATATCCTGACTATATCTTACATTCACCAGTTGTTGACAGTTGTTTCTCTTTTAATTTAATATTCTCTTTCTGCCTTGCTTCTCTGTACATATACGACTGTCTTCTGTGTCCTTCTGAGGTGTCTCCACGATGCTCAGAGCCCTTCTTTAATGTCTGACACTACAGGATGGCCCAGGCTGGCATCTTGCTGTTTTCTGATTCAGCGCTGTTGTCAGGTGCAGTCTCTGTTCCTTCTCATACGGACAATGCTTTTTAGAAAACAACGCTAGGCCGCAGGTGCATGCATCATCTTGCTGCATTCTCGGTGAACAGATCTCAGATTTTAGTGTATCCATTAAATGGTGAGCTCCTGTAGATGTTCCTAATTTTACCCAACATGGCAGATACTTTCAAATATTTTCATTTCTTTTTAATCTTTTTCATTCCGTTCCAAAACAGTGAGAAACCAGGTCCTTATTAACCTCAATATATATAAAAATTTGTTAAAACTTAGCAAACACAGAAGATAGCTTCAAAATTGGTGACCTATACTATTAAAAAAGAACTTGGGTAATGTTGTTGTTGACACTGTTCATATTAATTATTGAGATTATAGTGGAGAACCTAAATTAGTTCAATTGAGCAACTCTGTGTTTGAATTACAAATTTATTTATTTGTTGCACTTTTTAAAAATGGTTGTTCAGGTGTGGTTGTCTCCGTTCTCCCCCCACTACTCTCCTCTTCCTTGCCCATCCCCACCTCCCACCCTTGACCCTACCACCCTTTAGCATTGTCCATCAGTCCTTTATACATGTCCCGTGGTGACCCTTCCCGTACTTTCCCCCATTATCCTCCTCCCTTCTCCCTTCTGGCTACTGTAAGTTTGTTCTTTATTTCAATGCTTCTGTTTATATTTTGCTTGCTTGTTTGTTTTGTTGATTAGGTTCCACTTATAGGTGAGATCATATGGTATTTGTTTTTCACCACCTGGCTTATTTCACTCAGCATAATGCTCTCCAGTTCCATCCATGCTGTCACAAAGGGTAGGAGCTTCTTTCTTTCTGCTGCGTGGTATTCCATTGTATAAGTATACCACAGTTTTTTGATCCACTCATTTGCTGAAGGACACTTAGGTTGTTTCCAACACTTGGCTATTGTAAATTGTGCTACTATGAACATTGGGTTCTTTTGAACTAGTGTTTCATGACTCTCAGGTCATAATCCCAGCAGTGGAATTGCTGAGTCGGAGGGCAGTTCCATTGTTTTTTGAGGAAATTCCATACTGTTTTCCACAGTGGCTATACCAGTCTGCATTCCCACCAACAGTGTACTAGGATTCCCTCTTCTCCACAAACTTGCCAACACTTGCTATTTGTTGATTTGTTTATGATGGCCTTTCTGACTGGTGTGAAGTGTTATCTCATTGGCAGTTTTAATTTGCATCTCTCTGATGACTGGTGATGCTCAGCATCCTTTCATATGTCCCTGGGCCCTGTATATATCCTCCTTGGCAGAATGTCTGTTGAGACCCTTTGATGATTTTTTAATTGAGTTGTTCATCTTCCTGGTGTGGAGTTATGTGGGTTCTTTACATATTTTGGAGATCAAACCCTTGTCCGAGGTATCATTTGCAAATATATTTTCCCATCTAGTTGGTTCCTTTTTCATTTTGCTGATGTTTTCTTTAGCCATGCAGAAGTTTTTTATTTTGATGAAGTATCATTTGTTTATTCTTTCCTTTATGTCCTTTGCTTTAGGGGACATATCATGAAAAGACTGGTGTGTGGAATATCTGATATTTTCTTGCCTATGTTATCCTCTAGGACTTTTATGATGTTGTGACTTATACTTAAATCTTTTATCCATCTTGAGCTTATTTTTATGTGGGTGTAAGTTGGTGGTCTTGTTTCATTTTTTTGCATGTACCTGTCCAGATCTCCCAACACCATTTGACAAAGAGGCTATTTTTACTCCATTTTATACTTCTGTCCCCTTTGTCAAATATTAATTGACCATAGAGACTTGGGTTTATTTCTGGGCTTTCTATTCAGTTCCATTGATCTATGTGTCTGTTCTTATGCCAGCACCAGACTGTTTTGATTACAGTGGCCTTCTAATATAGTTTGATATCAGGTAATGTGATCACTGTTACTTCATTTTTCTTTCTCAAAACTGCTGTGCCTATTAGGGGTCATTTATGGTTCCATATAAAGTTTTGAAATGTTTGCTCTATATCTGTGAAATATTTCATTGGTATTTTAAAAGGGATTGTGTTGAATCTGTAAATTGCTTTGGGTAGTATGGACATTTTGATGATGTTAATTCTTCCAATCCATGAACACGATATATGCTTTCATTAATTTGTGCCTTCCTTAATTTCTTCAGTGTTGTATAGTTTACTGAGTATAGGTTTTCACCTCCTTGGCTTGAATTACATATTTATATATTCTGATATTAAAAAGCAAAAAATAAAAAATATATATTTTCTAAATGTAATCTCTTTAGCTACATTTCCTATAAAATTTCCTTATTTTTATGCCAAGTTTTATATTTCTGAAAAAATTCTGTTATAATATTAATGCTTTTTTTTTTCTGAATTTTCATTTCCTTCTTCTTCTTCTGCCCCCCCTCCCCCCACCCTTTACTCTTTCTTTCTTCCTGCCTTCTTTCTCATTTTTCCCTTAGAGGATCAATTTTTTTTTATTAATTTTTTTCTCATCTTCCAAATTATCTCTGTTTCTTATGTTAATATTTAGGCTTTGTTATCTTACCCTCATAAAATGCTTCTCTCAAATGTTAGTTGTTTCTTGGCAATTTATGCTTGTAACAATGAGGCACTGAAAATCAGCTTAGAACCCCCTTCAGTACAAGCAGAACTACCATCCCAATACTGTGACTGGGTCAGCACCAGGCAATAACACTGGAAAATCTTTCAGTTACCTTTGCTTTCTAGAAAATAATAACCTTATCATTGTTTAGGCATAATATATATTTTCTGTTAGCTTTGTAGATAATCAACTGGAGAATCAGTGCTGAGAATCAAACCATTTTAGATCAAAGCACCTTAGCTTTTATATGGAATTAAGAAAAGAAAAGCAATGTGGTTCTATCTAATTTTTTCACATGATAAAAAATGAAGATAATAAAAAGGAGGGAGTTTGCCTATGATATATTTCCATGATTTATTGGTCAAAAATAAAAGTTTTACTGGCTTTCTCTTTATAAACCATTAGGTGGTACTCTTTTAGTTCGGTATAAATTGGCACAATGCAAAACCAGGGCTAAAAGGGTAGAAATAACATGAATTAATAAGTATATAAATAAAAGGAGATGAGATACTTCAATATAACCAAAAGAGGTCATTTTGCTCTCTTTGTAGGTCTGTATTTTGGGTAGTAAAATTGAGTTGCCTCACTCACTTCTTTTGATATGAATTTACCTATACTAATCTGAAGGGCTTTGAGACTCAGAAATAGATTTCTCTGAAAAGACTCAACAAATTTACATTATGCATTCAGAGTTCAGATCAGGATCAATGCTTTTATTACTGCAGAGTCTCTATCACTTTCTGGAAGTAATGATTCCTGGAATGTTAAAACATTTCACATTTGATATTGGTGATAAACTAAGATTTATGGCCTATCCTAGTTGGCCTGGAGAGCCTCATCTTCCCTCTCCAGTCTGCCCATTTTCCTGATCAGAGGGAATACATTTTCACTCTTTAGTCAAGTTACATCTGAGAGGGTTGCCAGAGTTTAAGAAGCACTTATGTAGCTTTCTTCAGTTTCACACACAAAGAATGAGTGGGTAACATTTACTATGAATAAATCAATAAGACTGATGTACTGGAAACACAGTTTGAAAAGGGCAGAAGCCTTCTAAAAGCTTCGAAAGCTAACTTTTAACTTAAGACAGAGGGTTGAAAGTTGAAACTCACACAGTGGGATTATAACCATTATCTTTTTTCATGTGTTTAAAAGAACTATAAGTCACTGGGATTTATGGCAACAGTAAGGACATTTCCAAGGGATGAAAAAACATAATAATTATTTGTTATTGCCTCAAGATGTTTATTCTGTAAGAAAAAGCAATGCATTTTATGCAGTGTCCCAGTAATGGTCTGGAATTCAAAAAAAACCTTAATATATGACAATAAATGTAATAGAGCTTCAAGAGCAGTCCCATTCTTTAAATTAAAAGTATCATTCTATACAGACTGGACTTCCTTTAATAAAATAAAAAATAAATTATAGATCTTTATACCCAACAACATATTATTATCTGATTAAATAAGAATCACAAAGTGCATTTTGGTGTGGATATTATTTATATAGCAAAAATTTGTAACAGCAATGATATATATTTTTGGGTGCACAACCCTTACCTAGATGAATTGGAATTCTGACTTCAAAAAACACTTTTGAGAGCACAATACGTGTAGCTTTCATAGTAGTTAACAGCTATACAATACAAAATAACACCTACAGAATATGTTTGAAGTACTTAATAAGCAAATAATGACCTATATCTAAAAGAAACTATGTAGTGATCCTGGAGGTAATAGAGCAAATCTATTTTTTAAAAGTCATGTTGAGAATAAAGGGAATATAGAGACACTTGTTAGTAAGGCCTAACACAGCGCTCAGAAAAACTTAATCTTTCTATGCCAAACTTTACAAAAATGTCTCAGGCAGTAGGCAAATAACATTTGATTTCGGGCTGGTTCATTCCTTAAACAGAAAAAAAGTTATTTTAGGTCTCTGTGTATTTGGCAGGTTGATTTTAACTATAAGATAATTCAACGAGTTTGAAAAGTTATATTTTATTCAATACAGAGGGATAAAAGTTACAGAGTTAGCTGATGGGACAGAATTGAAAAGTCAAGAGATTTGTGAGGTTCTTTGGTCACATTTTAAAATTATTATTTTTTCAATTTCTGCCATGCTATATTTAAAGCATTATTTTAGATTCTGGAGAGATGGGACAAGAAGGGAGCCTATGGAAAGAATAGCACAGATGGAAGGATGGCTACTGCCCTCTAAGAATCTTACATTACACTGGAAGAATCAACAAGTACGCACATCAGTTGAGAGACTTAAAAGAGAAAACCAGGGTGTATGGATTGAGAGTAGAGAAAGATAACCTTCATTTTGCCATTGAATGTATTTATAAGGCACAGGAAATTCTCCTCTACATTAAGAGCACCTGGAGTTAACCGCATATAAGTTCAGACAAGTAGAAATCAGTGTTTGTATTACGCTCACCGTTATTTGTTTGGAAGAGAAGAGGGATGACCAGGAGAAAAAATTCATATAGTACTTGTATCAGAAAACAAATCATGACATTTTCAATTAACAATCTCTGTTCTACTAGCAAAGTTCTTTTTCTCTGCTACATAATTTATCTGTTCTTTCTTTCTTCACTTAGAGAGCTGTTAAATTTTTTCCTGCATTCTCTTAAACAATTCAGTTTTCACTCTCAGCTGGCACACACATCTTAGCAAACAGAAACCTGGTGATAAATGGAACAACATTTTCTAATGCATGTTCTTTGGGGGCCTTTTGACCCTCAAGAACATACTCCAAAAACCTTATTTATATGTTCATTCCATGAAATAAGTGCCTCCCTAAGGTATACATTTGCCGCTAGAATTTAAAGACCTTCTCAATATGGTTCCATAGCTATGAAAAACCTCTGCCATTCAAATTCTTGTGGGAGAAGGAAATTTTGAAACTCCCTAGCCCATTACTTTCTAAAATGGAAAACTTACTCATATAATGATACTTGGTAATCCAAGGTCTCAGAAATGAAACTACCGAGTTAGAGCAATGCAATCTCTCCCTTTCTGCCATCTCTTCTCTCCCAGTTTCTCTCTCTCTGTTTCTAAAAGTAAAAATTATTTAAGATGTCGACAGTAGTGAGAATCCAGATTCAAAACAGGAGCCCACTAAAAAGTTTTTAGAGCAAGGATGGGAGAGTGAGAAAAAAAAGAAAACAGTGGAAGAGAGATTAGAGGAATGAAAGATCTGTAGCTGCCACCTATTTAGAATCTACAAAACTTCATGACTTGACTAGATATCAGGGTCAAAGAGAAAGATGAGTTCATGGTTTGGTTAGTTGAACAGTCATTGAGGGGGCTTCTGTTCACTCTAGTACAGGTTACTGAGCAGAAGATCGTTTAGAGAGGATGGACAAATTTATTATTAGACAATTGCGTTTGAGGTAATGGGAGAATCCACAAGGCCTTGTTATTATTATTGGCTCTCAGGTTAGAGCAAGCTTACGACTATCTATTTACATTTGAATTTTCCTGTGTTTAGTAATAAGTGAAAGAAAGCAAATGGGTATAGTTTCATAGAATGAACAAGTAAATATACAGAGAAGATACCTCACAGAGATCTGAGGAATGACACATAAAAGATAGATACAAGAGGAAGAGAGTATAACATAAAATAATGCAATAGAGTAAGATTTAGAATATATTACCACAATAATAGGAGAACCTGGAACAGTTTTTTTTTTTAATTTCATAAGAAAAGCTTTTCAAGAAATAGGAATATCAGTGGAGAAAAATGTTATGGAGCTATGAAGGAAAATCAAAACTAAAGTGCTCATCGACATTGCAGTTAGAAGAATCCTAGATTTAATGAGACAAGGTCTAAGAGTCTTGATAAGATGAAGTCAAATTGCAATGAGTTGAGTAGTAATGGATAATGATGAAGTGATGACAGGGGGTAGATTATCCTTCTAATGAATCCATCTATGAAAGGAAAGAGGAGTAATTTTCAACAAAAGAGCCAAAAAACATAGGGGATCTGCTCAAAAAGTGCAAGCATTGTTAACAGAACAAGTATGATTTGTGCAACATCGACGTAACATGACAGCCAAGGAGAGTGAACTGGAATGTGCATGCATGAACAGTGATGAATTTACTGTACTAGTCACTGGGGTCTGTAGACATGGTTGAGTGAATATGTGTACTGTGTGGTCATCACATTCAAAATGAGCGAGTGAGTACAGCAACAAGTCTGCATCAAACTTTGCATTAAGCTTAAACATTCCTCCATGGAAACTATTTCAGTGATTCAGAAGGCTGCAGCTATGGCAACTGGTGATTGGCAGCTTCATCACAGCAACATGCCCACTCATGTATCACATCTCGTGGAGAGTTTTTGGCAAAACATAAAGTCACCCAGGTAACTCATGAGTTACCTCTCTACAGCCCAGATTTGGTACCCTGTGACTTCTGGCTTTACCCAAAGCTAAAATCATCTTCAAAAGGGAAGAGATTTCAGACCATTGATGAGATTCAGGAAATATGATGAAGCAGCTGATGACAACTGGGACACCTGTGTGAGGTCTCAAGGTGCCTACTTTGAAGGAGAATGAGGCATCATTGTCCTATGTACAACATTTCTTGTATCTTGTATCTTCCTCAATCAATATCTCTATTCTTCATACTACATGGCAGTGAACTTTCTGCACTGACCTCATTCAATGGAGAAATGAAAGACTCTTCATGCTGGGGTATTGGAAAGCCACATGCAAAAGAATGAAACTAGACTATTTGCCATCATACACAAAAATTAACACAAAATGGATCAAAATCCTAAATATAAGACCTGATACAATAAATTACACAAATGAAAAATAGGTACTAAACTTATGAACTTTGGTTTCAAAGAGAATTTTATGAATTTGACCTCAAAACTAGGGAAATAAAAACAAAAGTAAATGAATGGAACTATATCAAACAGTATCAAATTAAAAAGCTACATAGCAAAGGAATTCACCAACAAAACATAATGAAAACCAATCAAATGGGAGAAAATATTTTCCAACAACAGTTCCAACAAAGGGTTGATATCCAAAATATATACAGGACTCACATGGCCCAACATCAAACAAACAAACAATCTAATTAACAAATCAGCAGAGAATCTGAACAGGCACTTTTCTCAAGAAGACCTACAAATGGCTAACAGATATAAGAAAAGGTGTTCAACTTCACTAGCTATTAGGAAAATGCAAATCAAAACTACCATGAGATACCATCTCACATGCGTTGGAATGGCTGCTATCAACAAGACAAGTAATGATAACTGTTGGAGAGGCTGTGGAGAAAACAGAACCCTCATTCACTGCTGGTAAGAATGTAAACTGGTACAGCCACTATGGAAAAATATGGAGTTTCCTCAAAAAGATTGAAATGAGGGTTACCATGTGACCCAGTTACCCTTCTTCTGGGTATTTACCTAAAAAATTTGAAAACATTCTTTCATAAAGATGTATATATCCTTATGTTCATTGCAACATTACTCATAGTGGCCAAGACATGGACACAACCGAAGTGTTCTTTGTTAGATGATTGGAAACAAGATGTGGTACATGTACACAATGGACTATTATTACTCAGCCATAAGAAAAGATGAAATACTGCCATTTTTGACAAAATGAGTAGATCTTGAGAATATCATCATGCTAAGCAAAATAAGTCAGAAAAAGTCAAGAAATGTGATCACATTCATACTGAAAACAACAAATGAACAAATAAGAAAAACGAACAAACTCACAGCCACAGATAACTAACTTTATTGTGGTTGCCAGAGGTAAAGGAAGGTGGAAGGTGAAGGGGTTTGAATATATGGTGACAGAGAGAGATTTGACTTTGGGTGATGAACATGCAATGCAATATACAGATGATGTATCATAGAACTGTACCCTTGAAAAGTATGTAATTTTATTAACCAATATAAGTAATAATTTAACTTTAAAAAATTTAAAAATGAGACTGCTACACTAAGTGACTTCATTTTGAGGAAACTGACACCTATTTTCCAGCACTATGAAGAGATGAACTTCTTTTAACTCTTTGTTGCTTTGATCATGACAGGGTTACAAATTAAGTGCAGAGCAAGACATCAGTAATTGTTGATCTGAAGTATAACACACACACACAAGAAAGAGGGAGTGAACACAGTAACAAAGGAAGATAAATGTTGACGAAAACTTTTTGTGTGTGTGGGTGGGTGATGAATAGAATGGGATCTTGAAATTTTAAGAAAAGTTAACTGAAATAATAATTTAGGTACAAAAGTTTTCATTCAAAAGTTATACATATGTGGAGAAATAGGATACTGTTTCTCATTATTTACTCAGCTAATATTAAATATTTTTTTCTCTGTGACTGAAGTCACAGAAGTCTGTGAAAACTAGTGTTAATTCTTTCATTGCTGATTTGAAATTTCTAACACTGCTAGTAGAAAAGAATCCTCATTTGATGAAAATAGTTAAATTCTGAGAACTGCATAATTACATAATATTAATGTTCTCCAAAAGTATTCTCTGGTACTGTGACTGCTTCTGTGTACCCTATTTGTATATAAATGACTCTGCCTTTTGAATACAGGGAATCGTATTCCATCATCTCCCGTGTCAGTGTGTTGAGTACTGATTTTGCACTTAGCCATCCATAGCACACGAGCAGAGAAAGTGCCCCCTTTGCTGCCTAAAGCCAACCAATGCGTAGCTTAGTCATTATGTGAACCAGGCAAATATGCAGGCAGTCTCTTCCTTTTCATGTGACATCTATGTTCTCATAGTAAATGCCCAATTACTCTGATTCTATGAAAGACAATTCTAACAGTTCTGTAAAATATAAACTTAATTGAAAAAATATGCACTGCATACTTTTGTAAAACAAAACAGGGGTAGAGATATGATTAAGTTTATATGGGAAGTTTTTAACCTATGCAACATTTTTATTATTTTTTCTACTCTGTAAACAACTAAAAGAATTTATGGATATATTTTATTTTATTTATCTAGCTTTGCTCTACTTTATCAGGACACATTCTCAGTGTTTCTGTGGTATGCAGGTCATCTTCTAAATTCTGCCAACAATTACCTAGATACTCACTTCAAATCTTTGATCTGAAATTTTGTCTAAGTACAGAAACGGTGTCTATTCTCCCAAAATGAATTAAGGATAGTAGCTGCCATGTAGCCACGCTCCACAGAACAATAAGGATTCAGAGCAGCATGCCCTTTATGAAGGAATTGCTCTCCAACGCTAAAAAAATGTTTTTAAATCTTTGGAAACTGTTGATTTCCTTCAGTAGCAAGGTAAGGCATTATTTTGCCCCTGGCTTTCTTGATGTCGCTTTAACGGGGCTGTTTATTCCCTTGCTCTTTGTGGAGTTATCCGGGCACATAAAAGGAAACATTTAGAACACAATCATGACTTTTACTATTAAGTGTCCTAAGTCTATCAAGACCAAAACCAATTCTTTTATCCCTAACACTTGATCTCAGATACAAACCCTGTGTCCTTCATTATGTCAAGAAAGAAACGTGTGCTCACTGTGTTGAGGTCGAGTCAAGCAATGCTAAGCCACATCCAGGGAACACGGGTGCAAATTTGAGGTAAAGGTAGACCTGGGTTCGAATTCACTTACTCTGTGACGGGACCATTTTCTTATCTTCTCTAAACTAACGCATCATCTATTTTTCCTGAATTACTGCTACAGTTACTTCATAAACCTCTCTGCCACCACCCGCCTGCCTACAGCATGTTCTGTGCACAGTAGCCAGTATGGTCCTTAAATAACACATAGATCAGTTCATAGTAGCCTTCCACTCAGAGGTGCACATGAGGCTATAAGCCTCCATCCTTCTTTCGTCTCTGACCTTGCCTGCTATTACTCTCTTCATCTTTATTCCATTTCAGACACAATGACTTCCAGGATGGTCTTTGAATATCAGGCAACTTACCACCTTCAAGCTTTTCTATAGAGGATGATTTTTTTCTCAACTCATTAAACTTCTCAAAAGTTACCTTTTTTAAAACCGAGCCAACTATATTACACAAGATTGTAACCCCATCTTCACTGCTATCCTTTCTTATGTTTCATGTTTTCCATAGCCCTATTCACCTTCTAATTTAGTATGTAAATTAGCCATTAATCCTGTTTATTATATGCCTTTTCACAATAGAACGTAAACAGCAAGTACACACAGTTCACACATATGTTCAAATTCACATACAGACACAAACTTTGAAAGTCGTAATGAAGTTTGATTTTAAACTGAAGTGATTAATTCTGGTATTTTACCAGATGCTGGCAAACTAGATCACTTAGTGATTAACAACCTGTAACGTGATAACTCTGAATGAGGCATCAAATGTCACATTAGGAAGCAGTGATCCAAAATCAGAGCAAGCCTCTCTCTCTCTCTCTCTCTCTCTCTCTCTCTTACACACACACACACACACACACACACACGCACACACACACACACATGCACGCACGTACACCTGAGAGCATCAGTAAGACATTTTTATACATCTACAAAGTTGGTTCATTTTGGTAAATCTAGTATCTTCCTTTTAGAACCACCTCATGGAGAACCAGTAAATATTTTTTTCAAGATGTGTTTCATTTTCTTTAATCCTCACCCAAGAATATGTTTTTTTATTGATATTTAGAGAGAGAGGAATAGGGAGAGAGAAACGAAGACATCAGCGAGAGAGAGAAACATCCATTGGCTCCCTCCTGTATGTACCCCGACCAGGGATTGATGCACATCCCAGCTACGTGCCCCGACCAGGAATCACACCTGCAACATTCTGTGCATGGGGCGACTCCCCAACTGAGTCCCTCAGTCAGGATGTCGAGGCACATTTCTTACATCTCTTTCCCTTTATTTATTGGTTCACCAATTATGAAATCCCTGATTTTTTTTCATTTTTGAGATTATAACCATTGTAGTGCTTTGCTGCTTCACACAAAATGCTTGTATTGTAACATAAAGTACAATTAAGTTGTAATAGAAATGACCATGTCTTTTTAGTTACTATTTAGACTGCCTAAGTATTCAATTATTTATTCCAAAAAGATTAATTTTACTTTCATTTTAGTGTACAAGATCCATTAATGACATAGAAGAAAGTTTTCATTTGGTTAATTCTTGAATGATGATCATTCATATCTAACATCAGGAGCTGAGAGCTGAAGCTTTTAAGTCACAAAAATAAATTTATCCTCTGTGCATGTGAATCAGCTTGGATGAACTGGGTTTAAATACTGGGATGTATCAAAATGGAATGAAAATAGACCCCACATAGACATGCTAGGAGAAGATCTCATTTGCACATACAGGGCAATATTTATAGGCTCAAATCTTTAATGTTTTTGACAGTGTTTCCAAGTCCTGGATTTTCTGTAAAGTTGAAAGGCAATTATATTTTGTTTCCCCTTGTATTGAATATGATTTTTTCTCTACCATATCATGATATTCACAATGTCTTCTTAACAATTTTTGTGACATTTAAGACTTTTATATTTACTTTAAATCAACTAAATAGTCACATAGGAAAATGTAGTCACTAATTTTACTATAAGTTGAAATGTTTTATACAGATTTCCTTTAAGTTTAATCTCTCCTTTTGTTCTATGTGAGATCTGAATGGTTAATGAGTATTTATATTCACAAATAATTTTAAACTGTATATACTATAGAAATTTTGGATATCAGTGACTCCAGGTTAGTTTTTGTAATGAGTTCATTTTAAAAATTGTGTTAGAGTATGGCCAAGACATAGAGAAAACCAAAGTGTCCGTCAATAGATGATTCTTCAATAGATGATTGTATAAAGAAGATGCGTTACATAAATACAATGGGATATTACACACCATGAGAAAAGATGAAACACTGCCATTTCTACCAACATAGATGGGTCTCAAGAACATCATGCTAAGCAACAGAAACCATCAAGAACCATATGATTTCACTCATATGTAGGATGCAAAACTGAAAGCAACAAATGAACAAACAAGTTAGACAAACAAAAACTCATAGACACAGACAACAGTATGGTGGTTACCAAAGGGAAGCAACTTCAAAGGTAGTACAGTGTAAAGGGTATCAAATATATGGTGACAGGAGGAGATTTTACTTTGGGTGGTGTGCATACAACATACATGTAATGTATCAGAATTGTACACTTGAAGCCTATACAATTTTATTAACCAATGTTATTCCAATAAATTTAATATTTAAAAAATTTATTTTATTTATTTTACAGAGAGAGGAAAGGAGGGAAAAAGAGGAGAGAAATAACAATGTGTGAGAGAAACGTTTATCAGTTACCTCTAGCACACTCCCCAGTTGGGGATGGCCCCGTAACACAGGCATGTGCCCCGTCTGGGAGTCAAATGGTGACCTTTCACTTTGCAATACAATGCCCAACCAACTGAGCCACACCAGTCAGGGAAAATTTAATTTCTTAAAAAGCAAAAACTGAAAATATGAGAAAAATTGTGTCAAAAAATGTTCTGATATGAAATATCAATTGACTATACATTTTATACATACACACAAGAAACAAACATACTGCACATTTTCTTCAGAGTTACTGGAGATAATATGTAAAGATATAAAAAAGAGACTGATCTTTTCAAAAAAATATTTACTGAGGTGATATCAGCAAGATGGTGGAATAGGAAACTTTAACACCTCTTTATCTCATGAACACACCATTTCAACAATAATTAATAGATTATTTACATAAACCAGATAATAACCACAAAAAATTACCAATGGATATTACACAAAAGAAAGAGAGGAAAGGATCAAAGTGTATCGATATGAAAAAATAACAAAACATAAAATCCAAAAGCAAGGGGAAAAGAGGATCAAAAACTACAAGACAAACAGAAAACAATGAACATTCCTCAAAAGTAACATTTCCCTATTAATAATTACTTTAAATGTAAACAGATTAAGCTCCCTAATTAAAAGACATAGAATGACTGAATGGAATAAAAAAGAATATCAAACTACATATTGCCTACAAAAAACTAAATTTAGATTTAAAGACACACGTAGGTTGAAAGTGCAGAAATGGGAAAAGATATCTCACGTGCCTTGGTTGGTGTGGCTCAGTGGATTGAGTGCCAGCCTGTGAAGCAAGAGGTCACCGGTTAGATTCCCAGTGAGGGCACATGCCTGGGTTGCAGGCCAGGTCGCTGGTAGGGGCACACAAGAGGAAACCACACATTAACATTTCTCTCCCTCTCATTATCCCTCCCTTCCCCTTTAAAAATAAATAAATTAAATCTTTAAAAAAATTAAAATTAAAATATACTTCATATAAATGGTACCTTAAGGAAAGCAAGGATGGCTATACTTACACTAGACAAAAAAAGACATTTAGTCAAAAACTGCACAAGAGACATAAAAGTATATATATGATGTAGAAGAATCAATTCTACAGAAAGATATTTTAATTAAACAATTATAAATATACAAATTTTTTTTATTGTTGTTTAGTTACAGTTGTTCTGCCTTTTTCCCTATTGCTCTCCCCTGCCCTGTCCTCTCAACTCCCACAATTAATCCTCCCCCACTGTCCGTGCCCTCTACTCATGTTCTTTGGCTTGCCCCTTCTCCTTTGTCCCCAAAAATTATTTTAAATTTTTAAAATAACAATTATAAATATATATTCAGCCAACATCAAAGCATCTAACTATATAAAGCAAACACTGAAAGAACCAAAGCGAAAGATAGACAGTAATCCAATAATAGTATGAGACTTTAATACCCATTTTTAATAATGAATTCAACTGTGCAGAAAATCAACAAAGACACAGTAGACTTGACCAACATTATAGGCCAAATGGGTTAAACAGAGATGTATAAAACATTGTCCCCAACAGCATCAGAATACACACACTACTCAATAGCAGGTGAAACCTTATTTAGGATACATCAAATAACAGGTCACAAAACAAGTCTTAAACAAATTGAATAAGATTGAAATCATACCGAGTATCTTTTCTTACTACAATGGGATGATACCAATTGCAAAAGAAAACTGGAAATGTCACGATTATGTGGAAATTAAAACAACATTATTTTAAATAAGCAATGGGTCAAAGAAGAATTAGAAAAAGAAATTAAGAAAAATCATGAGAGAAATAGAAATATGTTATATCAATGCACATGGGATGCAGCAAAAGCCATAATAAGAGGAAAATGTATAGCCATAAGTGCTTTAAAAATTTCATTGAGATTAAAAAAGATCTCAAATAACTTAAGTTTACACATGTGACCGGGTTACAGAACCCTAGCCTATGGTGTTCTGGAGAAGCCGTATGGGCTGATTACTGCCACCAAGAACTGTGACTCACAATGCCAGATTCTGGTGAAAAGGAAAGGAATCATTTATATGAAAGATATGCAGATTTAGAATAATAGTGGAATTCTGCCGCTAAGTCCCACTCTTTTTAAAACACCCATAAACACTCAGTCTTACCTTCCTTTGCCAAACCAGGCCAGTTTCAGATATGCTAATTAGAAGTATCATCTTTCAGAAACACACAAGTCTGTAGCTCAGCATTCCTGGTCACAGTTCACCATTCCAGGCATCTCCCATTAATCCGTGTTGCCTGGGCAGTTCCCCGCAATTCCATTGGCCACGTAACCATGTTCTCCCAGGCAGGTTTCCCAGCAGGTCTCCTCTTTCTTCCTCCAGCTCTTAATCCAAAATGTGTGGCACCTCCTCACACACCAGACCTCAAGGGGGGCCAGCGGGGCCCTTCAGTACCCTTTCAAACTATATGGCTGCCCATCATGGCCAGTGGTGCTAATTTTAAACGATGACCCTGGGCTTCTTAAGTGACCTCATACATAACAGTAGCTATTCTGAAAGTCACATATATCTCTTGCCCATGTGGCAGCACTGCTTCTCTTCAAGAAAGAGACAGCTATCACTTCGTCATTGTTATGAGAAGTATCTTCAGCCATATTGTCCGCTCCCCCCATTCCCTAACTAAGAGCCATAAGGTCTTGGGGATCTTTTTCCCTGTACCCCATTTCAAGTACACTCACACACAAAACCCTCTTAAAACAAATTTAAAAACTCAATAAAGTGGAATAACACAAAATTAATGTACAAAAATTGCTGTGTTTCTATACACAAACAACTTTCTAAAAATACAATGAAGAAGACTATCCCATTTACAAAAGAAAAAAATAAAATATTTAAGAATAAACAAGAAAGATACACTAAAAAGAAAAAAAATGATGAAAATGAATTAAATAAGACACAAACAAATGGAAAGGTATCCCGTGTTCAAAAACTGGAAAACATTATTGTTAAAAAGTCCCTACTACCCGCAGCTATCTAGATTCAATGCGTCCACAGCGAAAATCTCAATGAAATTTTTTACAGAAATAGAAAAAACAATTTTAAAGCTCATGTGGAAACATAAATGGACCCTGAGTATTCAAAGCAATCTTTAGAAACAAAGTTTAAAACATCACATTGTTGATTTGGAAATATATTACAAAGCAATAGTACTTAAAACAGTATGGAACTGGCATAAAGATACATAGATCAGTGAACGAAAATAGAGTGCCCCAAAATAAATCCATGCCTTTAAGGTTAATTTATCTTTAACAAGCACCCCAAAGATTCAAAATTGAGAAAAGATAACCACTTCAGCAAATGACATTGGGAAAATTGGATATCCAGATGCAAAAGAATGACTTTGGACACATGTTACACCATACACAAAAATTAACTCAAAATAGCCTAAAGACTTAGACATAAGACCTAAAACTATAAAATTCTTAGAAAGAATTCTTTAGATACATAGAGGAAATGCTTTATTACATTGGTCTTGGCAATGGTCATGGATATGGCACCAAACACACATGCAGCAAAAGCAAAAATAGATAAGCGAGAGAATATCGAATTAAGAAGTTTCCGCACAACAGAAGGGAAACAACAGAGTGAAAAGGCAACCTATGGACTGGGAGAAAATATTTGCAAACAATGTATCATATATGTAGTTAATTTTCAAATTATATAAGAATTTCTATAAATCAATAGGGGAAAAAACCTTAATATCCCACCTTAAAATAAGCTAAAGATAAAAAAATTTGAGTATTCATGAATGCATATTACTAAGTAAAAGAAGGCAATATGAAAAGGCTACATAATGTATGGTTCCAACTGTAGACAGCCTGGAAAAGGCAAAACTATGAAACTATGGAGACAAAAAAAAGTGGTTGCTGGGATTGGGGGAGAATATTTAGGTAGAACACAGAGGATTTCAAGGCAGTGAAAATGCTGTCTATAATATTATACTGATGGATACCTGTCATTAACATTTGTCTAAATCTATAGAATGCACAACACCTAGAGAGTGGATCCTAAGGTAAACTATAGGCTTTAGGTGATCATGATGTGACATTGTAGATTCATTATTGGTTAAAAAAAAAAAAGTACAGCCTTGGTGAATGATGTTGATAAAAGAAAGGGGAAGCTATATATGTCTGGGGTAAAGGGTATCTGGGAAATCTCTACTTTCTTTTCAATTTTGTTGTAAACCTAATACTTTTCTTTTAAAAATTCTTTAAAAAATGTACTAACAACTTGAATAGACCTCTTTCCCCCCCCAAAAAAGACATACAAGTGGCCAAAGAGTATGCAAAAAGATGTTCTATATCACTAATTACCAGAGAAATGGAAATCCAAACTACAATGAAATATTGCATCATACTTGTTAGGATGGTTATTGTAAAAATGTATTGGCAAAAATTTGGAGAAAAGGGAACAAACTGTTGTATACTGTTAATAAGAATGTAAAATGGTACAACCACTTTGTGAAACAGTGTAGAGGTTCCACTCAAAATTAAAAATGTAACTATTACATAATCCACAGTCTCAACTATGGATATTTATCCAAAATAACTGAAATCAGGATATTAAAGAGATATGAGCATCTCAATGATTATTGAAGCATTAATTATTCACAATAACCAGGTTGTGGAAATAAATGTCCATTGACAGATTAATGGATCAGGACAATGTGTTCTATACCTATAATGGAATATTACTGAGCCTTGGAAAAAGGAATCCTGCATTAAACCAACAACATGGATGAACTTTGAAAAGATTATGCCAAGCAAAATAAGCCTGTCACAAAAGGACAGATGCTGTATGAGGTACCTGAAATAGTTAAAATCATAGAATCATAGAGGTGGTAGTTTCCAGGGACTGGTGGGGAGAAAAAAATGGAAATCCTTAGTAAATGAGCATAAATTTTCAATTATGTTAGGTGAATGTGTTCCAAAGATTGGCTTTGCAACATTGTGCCTGTAGCTGACAATACTGTGTTGTACACTTACTTTTTTATTAAGAGAGCTAATATGTTATGTTGTTACCATCGCTTCCCCGCCTTTTGGCTAAGATCAAATGTAGTATCTATTCTTATCAGTTTAAAATAAAATTAAACAAAAACAATTTCCTTGCTGAAATATTTGTGTACATTTATTTCTTTGAAATGTTAAATAAAGGATATAAAATGATGCAGTTCTCTTACTAGTTGCTGTTTTTAGAGTGGTTTAAGCACTTTTATGCCCAACTGGAAAATAACAAAAAAGTTCCTGCTTCTGTTTTCTCTTCTGCAAAATCACACTGTTCAACGAGTTACCTCAATAGCATCTTTTATCATTTTACTGCCCTCTTCAAAGTTTTATGATGGTTTTTCATTGACTATCAAGTAAAACAGATTTTCTTCTCCTGGAATTCACAAACATCTGTAATGTCTTAAAAGTCTGTCCAAACTATAGCAGGATCACCTACCAAACTATCAGACACTCAACCTGAGCACAGAGAGAAGGACAGGAAGCTGAGAGCAGGCAGAATTAAAATCAGGATTACCTATAACTAAGCATTAGTTTCTCAAAGACAAAACTGTATTTTCCCGAACCCCAAGGGACATAGTGAAGGCGCTCTTGATCTGTGTCAGTGGCAACAGCCAGTGCCATCTGATCTAGGGAGTGCTGGGTAGACCATGTTAACAGGTGTCATCGAAAACAATGAAAGTGCAAGTTATTTCAAAGCAAGATAAGAACCAGTAAATGGGATTAGAAGTAGAGGTTCCATTAGAGATGAGAAGATTCTTCCTAGGACTTAGTGAGGGGTAGGATCCAAGCCCAGGAGGTTCCTGTGTGGCAGCAGGGACATTCAGTGTTACTTAGAAATGGGCAAGTGGAACAGTGAGAATGCTAAATTCTATGGGCTGAGAATGCTCTGTAACTGTAATTAGTAACGTCAGCATAGGGGACATGGGGATGCCCAGAATTTATTCAATGAATTCTGTGAACTGGAGTCCTTAATTGCCCTTTACAAAAAGATTCCTAACTGACTTCCAGGTATAAAGTTCCACTGAGTTGCTCAAATTGGATAAGATTAAGAATATTCATCAATGATTGGTGAAGAAAATAATAGTACCTACCCAGTATCCCACTTTTGTGCTCCCGTAACAAAGCTAAAACCAGGTGTCCAGGGAGGATAAAGAGATTATCAAATTGAGCAAAGTCTTTTTGAAAGTCTGGGGTTAAGTCTTTCTTTCAGTAAAAAGATTACTTAGGTGAGTAAATTTTGCTTCATCATATGTAGATTTTGCTCCTGTCTACACTTTGGTGGATCTGTTTGGGGGGAATTGTCTAAGTGGTTGGAAAGAACAGAGCCACGTGCTTCATTCCTGCTGATCAAAAGTAAAACAAATTTTGTAAAAAATCCAAACCTTAGAATATAATCAAGTCCTACTATAATCATCACATCAAGGGTGCTATGTCTGAAAATAAAGGAATAACCAAAAGAAGTTTATGGTGTTTTGTTTGGGTTTTTGTTAAACTGCCAAGCTAAAGAGAAGAGAAGAATGTAAGCAGTTTTTTTGTGTGGTTAAATATTTATTTATTTACAGGTTCCTTGGAAAGTAAAAGTATCTTACAAAATATAGGACAGGAAATAATTCCCTTCTTAGTAAAGGTTTAACTTTTGGGCTGAGGACTAAATCCTGTGAGCATTTTCCAAGCAGGTAATAAAAATAAGCTGGGCATGAGAAAACCTCGTTGCCAAACCATAATCATTACTTCTGTTCCATTAAATGGATATATAAGCATGTTACTACACACAGCAGTGCATAGTGTAAGGGACTTTATTCTAAATTAGGAATCTTAAATAAAAACAATTGAAAAAATTACCTACTTATATTTTAATTCTATAAATCTTTCATTAGCCATGGAAAACCTGATATATACATATATATATATGTATATATATATATATATACAGGTCTTATTTTTCATGCTGTACAAATTTAGACTTGAATCTTTTATCTCGTGGTGATAATGTATGTTTTAAGACTTAAAATTAAAATAAGATAAGCTCTTTACATAATACAGTTATGAGGACTTGGAATACAGTTGAGGACTTGGAATAAAACCCTGAGCAATATTTTTAGGTTATTTTTAGAATCCTGGCAAACCAGCATCATCATATGTAATTGTCAAGAATCCTTTCTCAATCTTCAGAGTAAATATCATCTGCAATGTTTTGTTTACCTATTCAATATTTATTGAAAAGGACAAACTGATCAATGTTATTTCATTATTTCATAAACGATTTGTGAAATTCAGATTTTAAATCCATGCTTAAAAAATGTAGTTCAGATGCTTCATCCATTCACCAAATCAATGCTGAGGACATATTTTGTGCCAAACATTATTCTACACAGTCACTGAAGGTATCATATGAAGACGAAAAAGTTCCTACTCTCATAGAACTTAAATTCTAACAAAGAAACTAAAATTAGAAATATGATTGACAAAGGAAAGCCTTTTTAAGGAGGTTTTTATTAGGCTAATGAGTGAATAAAAAAAGAGCTAATTACATGAATAGTCAAGAAAACAGAATTTCAGACTGAGGAAACACTGCTTCTGCATACCAGAGTTAGAATGGGAAAAATCAAAATCACATAATGATTTTCTCAATTTACATTAACACCAAGAAAGACCAAATCGCAACAAAGAAATAATGGACAATGTCTATAAAGTCATTAATTTCAAACTTTGAGTTCAGTCCAATCTTTGCTGGTGAATCAAAGTGGGATTCCCCCCATTAATAACACTATTATGACAAATCCTAAATATTGCTTAAGACATCTAGTATTGGCATACGATAATTTTCCCTACACTCTGTAACAGATAAAACAATATATTGCCATTTTTTCATGAGTTAAGGTTTCACAATACACTCTGTAGAAGATAGTTCACAAGTGTATTATCAGAAAACCTAAGCTTAAAATTAAGGAATTCTCTTTTCTTGTGGTTAATTCACATTTCCACATGTAGGTTATATCTTTTTAGCCAAATGAGGCAAAATGAAGTTCCAGCTGAATTTCAAAAATGATCTTTTTTTTTTTCCTGAAGAAAGTAATAAGGTCTATCACAATACCTGGCCATTTGCAGAAAGTCACTTAATGTTTGCTACATGTATTTGTCAATAAATACCAAATGCCCAGTGAGCTACCTCTGCTTAGTCTGAAGAGTCCTATAACTTCTGATGACAAAATTTCCTACCTTAGATAAAGGGTAGGAGGTAATGTGGGTAATGTTTAGATAATTGTGTAGGAGTTGAATTGGGATGTTGTTAGTTATGAATTCCTTCATTAATGTTCAGGGATATCTTGTGTAATACTGAATTTGGCAGATGCAGGGAGGGATAGGTGTGGTCAGATAATTTTGTTGTTGCTGTTATTGTTTTTATGTCTCTGAATCAGTTTTAGTCATAGTCAGACCGCATAGGGATCCTGGACTTTCAAAGAGAGACTATATGTCTCTCAAGCCTCTATATGTCCTCCTTGGAGAAGTGTCTATTCAGATCTTTTGCCCATTTTTAAAATGTATTGTTTGTCTTCCTGATATTGAGCATGTGAGTTCTTGATATACTTTGTAGATCAAACTCTTGTCAGAGGTGTCATTGGCAAACATGTTCTCCCTTACAGTCTGTTCCCTTTTCATTTTGATGACAGTTTCTTTACCCATGCAGCAGCTTTATATTTTGATGTAGCCCCATTTGTTTTCCCCCTTTATTTCTCTTGCTCTAGATGATATATTGGCTAAAATATTGCTACACGAGATATCATGCCTATGCTTCCCTCTAGGACTTTTATGGTATCCCAACTTATATTTAAGTATTTTACCTATCTTGAGTTTATTCTGGTGTATGGTGTAAGTTGGTGGTCTAGTTTCATTTTTTTGCATGTACCAGTTCAGTTCTCCCAACACCATTTGTTGAAGAGGCTGTCTTTGCTCCATTTTATGCTCATGACCACTTTGTCAAATATTAATCGACCCTACAGATTTGGATTTATTTCTGGGTTCTCTATTCTGTTCCATTGATCTATGTGTCTGTTCTATGCCAGTACCAGACTGTTTTGATTACAGTGACCTTGTAGTGTAGTTTGATAACAGATATTGTGATCCCTCCTACTTCAGAGAGATGCAAATTAAAACCACAAAGAGATATCACCCCACACCTGTCAGAACAGCCATCATTAATAAATCAACAAACAACAGGTGCTGGTGAGGTTATGGAGAAAAGGGAACCCTAGTGCACTGTTGGTGGGAATGCAGACTGGTGCAGTTACTGTGGAAAACAGTATGGAATTACTTTAAAAATTAAAAATTGAACTGCTTTTTGACCCAGTGATTCCACTGCTGGAAATATACCCTAAGAATCCCAAATCACCAATTCAGAAGAACTGATGCACCCCTATGTTCAGAGCAGCACGATTTTCAATAACTCAGTGTGGAAATAGCCTAATTGCCCATCAGTAAATGAGTAGATCAACGGAATGCTACACAGCAGAAAGAAAGAACTCCTACCTTTTGCGACAGCATGCATGGAACCAGAGAGCATTATGTTAAGTGAAATAAGCCAGCCAGTGAAAGAAAAATACCGTATGATCTCACCTATAAGAAGAATCTAAAGAACAAAATACACTAAGGAACAAAAGTAGAACCACAAGCATAGAAACATGGAACCAATTGAAAGTGACCAGAGAGAAGGGGGGAGGGGGATAATGGTAGAAAGAAAGGGAGGGGACTAGTCAAAGAACATATGTGAATGACACATGGGCATGGACAGCAGTGTGGGAGTGTGAGAATGGGAGCTGGGATGGGCAAAGGAGGGTAAACAGGGAAAATTGGAACAACTGTCATAAAATAACTTTAAAAATGATATTAAAAAACAAAAAATAGAGACTGTAAGCAGATGAAACAGGTGAGCCATCTTCCTTAATAAGGAGTTTGTTAAATTCTGTTTTGTGGGAAAAAATAGCCATTTTGAGTCATGCTGTAGAAAGTTAAACGTACTACTTCTTTTCTTATTTACATTATATTTTTGGCTTCAGTAAAAATTTTATGTTCCTTCAAACAGGTATTAGCTGCAACCAGCTCCTGAGAATAATGTATCTCTCATTTGCCTTCCAAATATCTTGTTAGGTTTATTCTCAATTATTCATGTTTTGTTGCTAATTATAAATTTTAGTTTTTTATTCATTATCTTTTGTAAATTATGGTTGCTGCTAAATAAGGGTAATTGTATTTTACTGAGTTAAAATATCCATAACATAAAATTTACTAGTTTCAACACTACCAGTATTTTTACAAATCCTTCATCTTCCCCAAATGAAACTGTTTTCATTAAATACCAACTTCCCTTTGCCCCCCGCTCTCAGCTGCTGACAACCACCACACTACTTTCTACATACTATTACAATTTTCGATAAATTTGATTACCCTAAGCACCTCATATAAAAGGTATCATACAATATTTGTTCTTCTATGACTGGCTTATTTTACTTAGCATTTTGTCTTCAAGGTTTATCCACATGGCAGCATATGTGAGGATTTCCTTCCTTTTTCAGGCTGAATAATATTCCATCGTTACATATTCCATCTTTGTTTATCCATTCATCCACAAGTGGATACTGGGATTGCTCCCTTAGATTCTGGTTAGTGAGAATCATACTGCTATGAACATGAGTATGGAAATATCTGTTTAAGTATCTGATTTCACTTCTATTGGTTACATACCCAGAAATAGAATTGTTGGATCACGTGGTAAAATGGTATCCTACATTTTATTTTTTGAGGAATCACCATAACATTTTCCACAATTGCTATACCTATTTACATTTCTGTCAGCAACGTAACAGGGTAATAATTTCCCTACATCCTCTCTAAAACCTGTTATTTTCTGCGTTTTGTTTTGCTTTGTTTATAGTAGACTTCCTAATGGGTGAAAAGTGGTAACTCATTGTGATTTTGATTTGCATTTCCATAGCTGTCAGTGATGTTGAGAATCTTTTCCTGTGCTCATTAGTTTTTGTATATCTTCCTTGGATAAATGTCTGTTTAGGTGTTTTGCCTGCTTTTGATTGGTTTGTTTGTTTTATTGTTGCTATTGTTGAGTTGTAGGATTTCTTTATATATTCTAGATATCAATCCCGTATCAGATATATGATTTGAAATTTTTCTTATTCTGTTGGTTGCCGTTTTACTCCATTGGCAGTGTCCTTGAGTTTACAAGTTTTTAATGTTGATAAAGTCCAATTTATCTATCTTTTCTTTTGTTGCCTGTGCTTTTGGTTCATGTCCAAGAAATCATAATCAGGAAAGCTGTTTATTTTTGCACACAATGTTCACCCTGGTTCTCTTATTGAATTGTTTTATTTGTTTACAATTATTTGATTGATTCTCTCAGACTTCCTATATAGATGATCATTGCAAATGATGCTTTCGTTTATAATATTTATCATTCATTTTCCTTTTTAATCTTTTTGCATTGGATAAAGTCTAGTAATTTTCAAGCTAAAATGTTGGAAATCCTTTCTTAATGAATTTTAAAATTTACCTAGGTTGTTGCAGGATTTGGAAAAAGCCGAAGGATGTGAATCAGACCCTAATATATTTAGTGACCAATAAATACGCAGGTAATTTCAGAGAGCAAAGCAGACATATGTTAAAAGGGAAGGGAGAAAGGTTAGCTGGATAATTACCTCATCAGGTAATGAGGAACATGTAAATATAGAACAAAAATTCTAAAGACAATGTACAGTTTTGTAGATGAGGAGTAGAGAAGTGTTTGTTTTCCCTGGGACATCATGGTTTATAAGAATAATAGGTGACAAGATACTAGTCTCAAGTATATCTACAATTTATTGTACAATTTATTATAATACTAAAATTGCCTGAAGTTTCCCAAGAGTATCTAGATCAATTGCAAAAACTGTTAAAGATTAACAATTGTCTTATAAACTTTTGTACTAGTGGTTGGGGGAGGAGAATTCATTAGTTTCTTTCCTAAGTGACAGTAGGAAATCTGTCCCAACAAGGGACTTATTCTTCCATGTACACACATCATAATTTAATAGTTAAATAATATTCGAATATATGCAGTGACCAAAAATGTAATTACTGACAATTATAGAGAATAAATTTAAAAACACATTAATTATCATTAACACAATACCAGTTGGCACTGCCACAGTAATTCTACTTTCCTTCAGACTTAGCAGTACCAGGTTGCGGTATGCCCTTCTAGACTTTTGAAAATGCACTTTATAATCTACATATACATAAATAGATGTCGATTCACTTTTTTTGTTTTACATACAGGGGATCGTGCTATGCATATTGTTCAGAAAGTTTCTTTTTAAATATCACATGTATATCTTCCTATTTTGAAGTGCCTCATTTATGTTTCATTAGGTAATTAAAATTTATTTATATATTCTTTTATTGATGGACACATACAATTTTAAACTTTATCTTTTTAACAAATGGGGGTAATGATCATACTTGTTAATATAATTTTGGGCATTGAAGTGTATCCAGAGGATAGATATATTTAGAATTGGACATAATATTGAAAAAGTATTCAAATTTTAACATGTTATAAAACTGGCTAAATTAATGAAAAATTTGTGTAAGGTCATACTCTTTCTTGCCTTTTGAAAATCAACTCATCCTTTAAAGCAAAATTTAATACCATGGCCTCCTTAGACCATCTAAGATCTCGTTTATCTCAATTATATTTCCTGGGAGCTTCCCTTATAATTTCCTTGTACCTTTAAATTTGCGTTACCTGTTATCTTATAACAGAATTGCCTATTAACATTAGTATGCTTTCAAGTTTTTCTCATCAGGAAGGCAACATGGGTGGAAATAAGTAGGAACTTTGAACTCAAATGGCTCTGCCTGCATTCCAGACCCACTTCTACCATTTGCCACTTGGGTGATCTAGGTAAATTCCTCAGTCACACATAATGTTAGTTTCTTACTCTGTCAAAAAGAATTAGTAGTACAAACCTAGAATTTCATATTAGAATTCACCATTAAAATGATTTAAAATTTTAAGTATACTTAAAATGGGAGGTTGAAGTCACAGAGTTTACTTGATTTAAAGAGTACCAATTTTTTTTAATATAGTTTTCACTTGGAAAATAATTTAAGATGGATGAATTCAAGGGGAGCCTTGATAAAAGTATTTATTGTTAAAATAGAAAAATTTTCATTAGACACCCATGGAATTCTGACCTTTAAACAACATGTTTTTTAGTATACTATAGGAGATATATTAAAATATATATTCATATGTATTTCCATTTTAGCTGTTGTTCTTTTAAATTATATCTACTGAAAAATAGGAAGTATGAAAAATGATAGAATTTTAGTGAAATAATAGTTTTATTTGTTTTGAACATCTAATAGTTTGTCTTTGTCCCAGTATATAAGAATAGCTTGTGAAAAAGGAAAAGTAGTAAAAATAATGTAAACTTAGTAGGAATAAATTTTTGTTAATGTTTTGATAAATTTTTAAAAATTTATTTATTGAATAACTTATATTCCTTTTCTATTTCTACAGTAATCCATATGTTTAAATCTTTATGATAATTTGTTAGGTCTGGTAAATATTTATGCCATATGGTTAAAGAGAATAATACAAACAAGTGAAAAAAAACAAGGTGGAACTACATAATTTGTAGAGGCAGTAAGTAAATATAAACAAGGCCTCCAGAAATTTTTAGTCAGGTTCAATTAGTTGTGTAAATGTGTAATTGTGAAGTGGTTATAATTTGTGTTGCCTTTGCCAGTGGCTAATAATAATGAGATACTTCCCCATAACGTAAAATCGTATCATCCATACTATGCACACATGCTCACATTTTTTGATGAATAGATGTGGACTCACTGAGATGTTTGTAGAAAGATATATCTGAGTAGTTTGGTTATGGCTTATATTATAGAGAGAATATTTCTCTTTAAACATGTGTTAGATCACAGTATTTTGACAGCATGAATAGTGTCTAATGGGTTCCCTGGAGCAGGATTTTATACAAGGATCTCTACATAAGTGATTTATTTTCTTTAAATGCTCCAAAGCGAATCTGGTAAGAGACTGGGGAAAGCAGGATGGAGAAGGAAAAAGAGGACAATCAGGTGAAATCCTAGGTTCTTCTGACAAGGCAGGGATCCGGGCCAAAAAAAAAAAAAAAAAAATCACTGCAAAACGTGTTCCCCTTTGAGGTGAGTGCGCCAGACTTTCACAAGCCTACACCACCAACCAGTTGTTGGGGGGAGAGAGGACTGCACTTCCAGGCACAGTTATCTCTTGGGGTATCTGAATGTCTGGGCACCTGGCACCCAGAACTGTTAAGGGAATGCTAGATGATTTGGACAAGAACACTGATAGTAGCTACAGGAAAGAAATTTTAGAAATTCAAGTTGATAGGGTCATGAAAGAAACTTCATTTTACTTGTATAACATTGCAAGCAATGAGGTCCATTTGATGTCATATCTGATAACTATAGAATCACTGGCATAAAGGACTATACATTCATTGATAAAGTAAATAATCAATGAATAATAATGATGATCCCAATATTAAGTGAGCAGAGCCCACGGAGGAATGCATGGTTCTATAAATAATTACATGAATGCAGATCCTCTCAGGAGGTCTGAACAGTGTTATGGGACCTGTGTCACTGACAGAAATCATGATCGTACAGAAACGTGATAGCAAGATTAGTTGGTTGATGAATTAATGTATATTGGTTAACCACTGTATACAGGGTATTTCATAATCCGTACCTCATTTCACTTTTAACATGATCTGTTTCAGAGGTGTCATTTTTCTAGCTTAAATGGACAAACTGAGGTATAGAAAATTAAATACTTTGTAAGTTTACACAGCTGTTGAGCGAAACTTGAATTCAGGTCTCTAAGTGCTAAGATCTGCACTCTTTTCAATATTATTTTAAATATTTCCTACAGATCTACTTTTGTTTATCAGAGGTTTTAGATTAGAATATACAACTAAATGAATTTGATTTAAGTCTCCGGAATAGAAAATTTTCTCTGGAATTTTGATCATTTTTCTTAAATAATGAAGACTAATCTACTCTTGCTTTTTATAATTTAAATAATAAATATGAATAATGAATTAAAATTTCACTAGTCAGTGATGCCAGGCATGAGAATGGTGTGAAAATAAACTTGTATCCCTAAGTAAGGTAAATAAATCAATAGTAGGTATATCCCTCTATCTTCTGCCTAGAGAAGCAAGACAATAAAAAGTATGCCTTGTTTTTCTTTCCCATTTAATGATCTTTTTAAAAAAACAATAAAAACTCAATTTTAAAAATAACAAATTTAATTGACCTTTTTGGAAATGTATAGGCTAGGGGGATAAATTGTCGAAAACTATGGTTTGTTTCAATTAAACCACAGATATTTCCCAGGGTCGACTAATGTGTGTGTGTGTGAGTGTGTGTGTGTGTTTGTGTTTGTGTGTGTGCATGTTTATTATTTCTCTAGAGTTAATTCACTGCCTTAGAGAAAACATGCATTTTTACTTGCAGTTAGGCTAGGCATACTCAATGTACTGGAGGATTATCTAGTGCTGCCTTTCAGCAGTATTTTTAAAATATTTTTTAAAAAAGGTTGGGAATGTGTATGTCTACACCCTCTTTAATTGCCATATGAGTTTCTTTATCTCATCATCAGGGGTTGCTTTTCAACTGGGTATCTTGAAACCCATTTATCTATGTTCCAGGGAATGGGAAGGAGAAGCATAGAGTGGTAGACCAAAAAAAAATAATAATAATAATAATTTTAAAGAATGCAGTGTGAGTGTCACTTGAAATGTAGTTTCTGACTGACTGATCACAACTTCTAGGTCAAGAAGGAGTTGTATTTTGAAATGTGTTAGCTTCCTAGGACTGCTGTAACTAATACCATAAACTGCGAAGCTAAAAACCAACAGAAATGTATTATTTCACAGTTCTGGAGCTCGAGGTCCAAAATCAGGCTATTAGCAAGGCTCCCTCTGAAGCCTGTAGAGAGAATGCGCCCTTGCTTCTTCTTAGCTTCTGGTGGTGTCCGTCAATCGCTGGTATTCCTTGGATTGTACATGTATCCTTTCAGTCTCTGTCTTCATCTACATATGGAGTGTCCCTGTGTGTCTCTGCCTTCAAATGGCCACCCTCTTCTTTACAGATACAGATCAGATTGGATTTAGGGCCCACCCTGCTCCAGTATGACCAAATCTTAAACAGCAGCATCTACAACAACCCTTTTCTAAGTAAGATTACACTCTGAAGCGCTGAGCTGTAGGCCTTCGGCATATCCTTTTTTGAGGGAGATACAATTCAACCCACTACATAAGAGGAATGTAGGAAGAAGATATATTGGTGGTAGATCATAATCTTTCCTGTGGTCCTAATGAGGCATGAAATTATTGACTATGCTTCCTTTTTTTAAATTAAAAGTAAGTTTTAAGCTTTGAAGGAGAGAAAATACATGCTTGAAAATAAATCAGGAAAAATAGCCAATTTTTAAAAATATGATTTGATATTTAACTCATAATCTAGTAATAAAATGATAAATGTATTATATTTATTAAAATATGGATTCTGGAAAATGCATTTTTCACACTTTATTTATTCCAATATGCTCCACATTGAAAGCTAATGTGTACTTATTAAATTCTCGAGGGTAATAAATTATTTAATTAAGGATGATTCTGCTTTAGATTCATTGAGATAATTACAACAATCTGATACTTAAAAAATAAATTGATTTATCATCAAAAATCTTCTTGTAAAGCTAATAAATTAATTAATTTTTATTTGCCCAGTTTGGGAGGCAATTGTTTTACCCTTTTGCTGAGAAAGATTTCTTTTTAATGAAGGTATTTTAAAGTTTGATCTGAGAATCTTAAAGAAAGAAACAGTTGTGCCTTGTCAAATATTAAGAAAAAAAGATGAGAAATGATTTATTTTAATTCAGTAACACTGGTGACAATGAGTTGTGAAAGGTTTTATTTTTATAATAGAACTAATTCAAGAAGTAACTATGGAAAAGTTGAAACCCCAGGTGCTTGTAAAACATACTGAGGTAATTATCTCTGCTTTCTCCTTCTTTCACAGAAACGAAATCACTTCAAACAAAACTTTTAAAAGGAACAAAGCCCCCACATATAATACCCTCATACAAGGAAAAGTCAGTTATTTTAATGAGTATAAAATAAAGTCTAATGAAATGAATGACACTGAGTACTGTGAGCATACTTTCCATTTTTTCCATCTTTTAGGAAACTGTCTCAACGCTTCACTTTCTAAAATAAAAATGTAAAAATAAAACAAGTGTTAACAATGGTGACTGGCATTATGAGTATATTGTAGACTATTGTTCCCACATATGGAAGTAGTTTCTGTTTGTTGTATAGGGAAAACAAGCTTGTTTCATTAATATAATGTAATAAAATGCAACACATATTTCTAACATTTTGCTTGCTATCATTCAAAAGTTAACTTTTTAGAATAATTGAAATAGTCTTTAAATGAAATTTTGTTATAATCCAAATAGTTATAAAACCCTCTCCTACAAGTAAAACAAATGATATGGCATTAAAAGAGAATAATTTATGATGCAATTACATATATATTTTAATAGGTTTATTGAGCTATAATGTACTTATAGTAATATTTACTTATATGATGTAGTTTTATGCTTTAAAATCATATACAATTATATATTTATTACCATAATTAAGATACAGAAAAGGTCCATTGCCCAAATGATTTCCCCAGGCTATCATATTGCACTCATTCCTCCCTGCTTCATCTATATGTATTTGCTTTTTCTAGAATGTCATATAAATGGGACTATATAAAATCTAGCTTTTTGCACCAGACTTCTTTCACTTGAGATCCATCCATGCTATTGACGTTGTCAGCGGTTCATTCTGTTTCATTGTGGAATAGGATTCTGTTTTGAGCATATGCCATAGCTAGTCTGTTCACTTACGAGGTGAAGGACATTTGGATGGTCTCCATTTTTTAGTGGTTAGAAATAAAATCACTCACAAACCTTCATATACAGGTTTCGTGTGAACATAGCTTTCAATTATTTAGGGGGGAGGTACCTGTGAATGTCATAACTAGGTAATAGAAATGTAAGTTTGGCTCTATAAGAAACTGTCCATCTGTTTTCCAAAGCGTTTGTGCCACCAGGAATGTATGAGAGTCCCAGTTGTTCTGTGTTCTGTGCCAGAATTTGTAATTACCGCTTTCATTTACATTTTTGCCCTTCTACTACATTTATAGGATAAACCTTTTTAAAAATAAAAAATAAAAAGAACAAATTAATCATTAAAATAAAGCTATTTAGTTGAGCATGAAGAATGTCTAGAAAAGTAACTGTCTTATGTTCTTAAAAGTAAACCTAATCCTCCCTAGAATAAATTAATATTTTTATTATTCATAGTAAAATAGCCATTCAAGATATTTTATTATTATATGAATTGACAACTTTTGTTGTCAAGATATCTGAACAGATCAGAACACCTAGATCAGTGGGTACAGCTATTTAACCTACTCTTTGTCATTTCCAAAATAGCACATCTGCCTAAAACTGTATTTGTTTTTCTATTTCAAGAGGGAATATTTATTGAGAATCCAATTTTTTTCTGAATTAAATTTCCATAAGCAAGTTAAATAGAATTAAATTGAAAAGATGTTCATGCATTTCTTAAGCAGAGTGAATAGTTTTACCCATATAGTAAGGTTAAATTATAAACAAAAATATTATAACTTTCAAACTTCAATGTTGAGTCAACAAACAAAATCTCTCTTGAAACTAAGGTAAGTAAAAATTACCATGATCTACACTTATGTTTCTAATATTAATTAATAAGCAGAGGGCAACATTTCAGGCAACATTAGACAACAACTCGTCTAATACTAAATTTTGGCAAAGTTCATCATCTTAATTTCATTACTAATGATGTCATTCCTACATCATAATTTTATACATTTAGCAGCTATTCCATGAATGTAGTACTCACAGAGGTACCAATTAGAATTTGCAAGCTATTGTATGATCTCAAGGGTATTCTAGAAATTCAGGAATCTGGCACTTTGTAAAAGCCTCCCTGTCTGATAATTCTATATTCTTAATGTTTAGATTTTGATTACATGTACAAAAATTAGATAATAAAATAAAGAAAAAGAAAAAATTTGAATAGAGCACATAATTGGGAAAAGACACTTGAAAAGAGTTTCCATTGTACTCAGCAGCCCTTCTTGGGATTCATTATTATATGAATTTTTCACTAAAATTATATAGAAGTTCTTTAAACAAATAATAACAATAATGATAAAAATACTAATAGAGTTTCATCAACTCTTTATTAAAAATATTTTATTTATTATTTTTTGAAAGACGGGAAAGGGGGAAAAAAGAAAGGTGAAGAAACATGGATTGGTTGCAATGTTTTGGTTCACAGGCTGGCGCTCAATCCACTGGGCCACACCAGCCAAGGCCAGTTGATCAACTCTTAAGGGCAGTTCTACTAATGGTTTCCTTGGTTCATTTCCACATCACTAAAAAAATGTTCACTGTATATAAAATATAGATTTAAAAAATTAATGATTTAATTGATTTGGTTACTTATTTAACATAATTTTATAGAAAAACTAAAATATATTTATTACTGAAGATTATTGTTAAATTTTACATTATTATATTCATACCTTTTACATGCAAAGGGATGTACCGAAAAGGGCTTTGTCACTGTAACTTTTCATCCTTTTTATACTATATAAACGTAAAACTTTATCAACATTATATTGAAATGATCAGAAATATATTTTCTTGAAAGTTACTGACTAGATTGTTCATGCAAAAATATTAAATGGAAAATTGGTTAAATTCCATATTTTTGTTCTCTAAGTATCTTCTTAATGAAGGAGATAATGGCCCTCTTTCTAGAGCACCAGAGAGGCTTGAGTTTACCAGAGACATGGTGGATTTTTTATGTTTTTAGACTAAATTTAGTGTATCAGAATATAACAAGGGCACAATGATAAGAGATGCTGATACATATCAAACTCAACCAAGTTAATTAGGGTAAACTGACATGCAGGAAGCTAATTATGTCCCATAAAATATCACACTTTAATTATAACTTTAAGAGATGTGATACTAACTTCACCCCAATCATTTATTATTGTAAAACTTCTAGTTGCTTCCATATGTGACATTTGAGTTTGCTTATTCTTTTGATGATTTGAAAAGTGGTATAAAATTCAAAAATAATTTTTGACACTTAAAACTACAGGTTTATGCCCCTGCTCATAAATTACATAAGCTAATAAAACAAGAGGAGCCTATAAACTCTTGGAAATAAACTATCACACCAATATTTACCTTAGAAAGAAGACAAATGAAAAGTTGTTTTAGTTATTAATGACAAATTAGCAATAATTAATATCCAAAATGGAACACTAATTTTGCTTTCAATGGGCATTCAATAATATTGTATTCAATATAATATATTATCTCCCTATTAAAGCTGAACTGAAACATGTAGCCACATATTTAGCTTTATAGAATTGAGGCTGAATTCAAGATTATCTCTGAAGTAAATATCCACTGACAGCTCATCTAAAAATTAATTATCAGAGATATATTCCCACAGCAAAATTTTTCTCAGCAAGTAAAAATGACTGACATTACCTTGATTTATTATTTGTTGATATGGTGAACATAGTATGTAGAAATAGTTAAGGTCTAAAAAAAGACATTGACATTGAAATTAATATATTTCAACTCTTATGTCTTATAGAATTTGTGACTAGAGAGGTTAAATTAGTGACTAAAATTGAATGTTTATTGGGTTGTAGAAAAATGAAGATTGTTTTAAACTAGATCTGAGCCTGAAATCTGCTCCACCATCATATAGCTCTATGACAAAGGACAAGTTCCTTAGGCCATATATCTTACCCTAAAAATATTCGTTATTTTGAGTGCAAGCCCAGGAATTATTATCTATGCCATAACCACAGGCAGAAATCAAGACTATTCCAGGAAAACCTGGAATTAAGGATCACCTCACTTAAAACTTTTCAACTTCACTTTTCTTCATCTGGTACAGTTACAATCTATTGGCTTGTCTACCTAATTAAAACAAATTTTGGAAATAAAGACTACTTCCAGAGGCTGTATCTACTTCAGATCTTCTGCTTTCCATGGTGGATATTATAGGCTTTGGAAAAATCAAGATGAAAAATGGATTGTTTACATGGGATCTATAGTACCACCATGAAAAAGAAAATCTTTGGTGTCAGCTGGCCAGTCTTAAAGCTCAGAGATGGCTTTAAGTCACACACACAGCACAGTGCCTTTTCTGCCTGCAGAGAGAATGAGGACCATTTTCAGAATATCATGAACCCAGGCAAACTGAGGAATATATTTCTGACATCCTATAATTCGTGTGCTATTCAGGAAACTGCAGCAGCAATGACGGAGAGCAGAGCAGAGTAGTTTGAAATCCTGACCCTTCTACCTACTCACACATACTGCCTGCAATGGCGTCTCAGTTGAATTGCTTCTGAGCATCATTGTGGACCTGGTGGAAGACATTTATAAGGAGATATGTAGTTGTTCTTCCTGTTTACCTTTCTGTTACTTATTTCAGAATAGGCACATAAAGTCATACTGTTCACTTGCCATGTGTGGTGTGGGTGAACTACCATGCTAGGATTCTTAAGTAGTTGGGTGGATACTACCACCAACATCAACTGTCTGAGGAGGTGGAGTAAGATATTACGGGTCACTCAGACACCTCAGGTAATGAGTTTGTTAAATAGCTTTTGAAGACAAAACCACCTGGTGTATCTGCTGTAGCCTGTCTGCCTGTCTCCAAATGATTGCCTGTGAAAACTTCAAAGCCCTTTTTTATAAAGAGTTAGCATATCCTTCACAGAAGATATAGCCTGGCAGGTGACTGGCTGAGGCAGCCTTTCCTCTCAGTAGACATACACAGCATCGGTTCAGGAAGCTGTTTCTAAGTGCCAACCTTCCACATACCAATGATGACAGTCACCATAAACCCTGTGTTCATGCATCCACACTCAAGGCCTCTTATCTTCTCTTGTTTAAATGCAAATAGTGTCTCTGCACCTCTGAAGATGGGGACTTATACTTGGGTTTAGTAAACTTTCAACTATGCTTTTTCCAGGACTTCACTTCTCTCCTGCATCATTCCCTCTGCCAATTGGAATATAAATATTGGCATGTAAATATAATCTGTCCTAGTGTCTATCATTATTTTAAACAGAGCTATTTCTGTTGAAAATTCCCTTGTAGTCTTGAGCCCCCTTCTCTGTACCATTTCTGTGAAAGTTTGTTTGTAGAGGTTGTCTTCCCATCTCTACTACTGTTCATTCTTCAACATCCTTCACCATTTCTCACCTGGGCAATTACTACATTCTCTTTGTTTTCTCCTTACTGATCCAAATTTATTTACAATGAACCAACCAGTGTGATCTAAGCTCTTTTTTTTTTTTTAGTTAGAAAGTTGAGGGGTTTTTAAATTAAATTTATTGGGATGATATTGGTTAGTTAATAAGATCATATAAGTTTCAAATGTACACATCTATAATACATGATATGGATATTACATTATGTGCTCACCACCCAAAGTCAAATCATCTTCCATCATCGTATATTTGGCCCCCTTTACCCTTTACCTGCCCTCCGGCACCCTTTCCCTCTAATAACCACCATACTATTGTCCATGACTCTGAGTGTCAGTTTCATATCACACATATAAGTGAAATCATATGGTTCTTAGCCTTTTCTGACCGATTTCTCTTAGCATAATATTATCAAAGCCCATTCATGTTGTGCACAGTATTTCATCTTTTCTTACGGCTGAGTAGTATTCCATACATACACACACACACACACACACACAAACACACACACAGCCCCCACATCTCTTTTATCCAATAATCTATCAAAGAACACTTCAGTTGTTTCCATGTCCTACCTACTGTGAACAATGCCTCAATGAACACAAGAGTGCATATATCTTTGCAAACACATGTTTTCAAATATTTGGGGTAGATACCTAGAAGAGTCATTGCTGGGTCATGTGGTAACTATTTTCTTAATTTTTGAGGAAACTCCAGACTGTTTTTCCATAGTGACTGTACCAGTTTACATTCCCACCAATGGTGAATGAGGATTCCTTTTTCTCCATAACCTCTCCTACACTTATTACTTGTCTTGTTGATAATATCCATTCTAACTTGTTTGAGGTAGTATCTCATTGTAGTTTTGATTTACATTTCCCTAATAGCTAGTGAAGCTGAGCATCTTTTCATATATCTGTTGGCCATGTGTATGTCTTTTTGGAAGAACTGTCTATTCAGGTCCTCTGTTCATTTATAATTGGATTGTTTGTTTGGTATTGAGTTTATTAGCTCTCTATATATTTTAGATATTAACCCCTCGTCAGAGCTGTTGTTTGCAAATATCACCTCCCTTTCGGTTCTTTGCCTTTTTGTTTTGTTGGTGGTTTCATTTTTGTAAAGAAGCCTTTTAGTTTGATATAGTCTCATTTATTTATTTTTTCCTTTTACTCCCTTTGCATTTGGAGTTAAATTCACAAATAATTCTCAAAGACCAAGGTCTATAAGTTTAGTACCTATATTTTCTTCTATGTAATTTATTGTTTCACACCGTATACTTAGGTCTTTGATCAACTAGAATTAATTTGTGTACATGGGGACAACCTGCAGTCTAGTGTCATTCTTTTGCGTGTGACTTTTCAATATTCCCAGAACCAGAAACATAAACCTAACGTATGTTTTTGGCTTCTTTGTCTAAAAGTATTGACCCATATATATGTGATTTTATTTTTGGGTTCTCAATTCTGTTCCATTGATTTGGGTATTGGTTTTTGCCAATGTTACACTGTCTTGATTATCATTGTTCTGTAGTATAACTTGAAGTCAAATATAGTGATACCTCTGGCCTCATCCTTTTTTTTTTTCCCTGATGATTGCTTCAGTCGTTCAGGGTCTTTTGTGATTTGAAACAAATCTAATAATTTTTTATTCTAGTTCTTTAAAAAATGTCATTAAGATTTTCATGGGGATTGCATTCAATCTGTATATTGTTTTGGGTAATATGGCCATATTAACTATGTTTTTTCTTCCAATTCATGAACATGAAATATCTTTCCATTTAATTGTATCTTTTTAATTCTCTTTTAATAATGTCTTATACTTTTCAATACACAGGTCCTTCGCATTTTTGTTGTTTAATCCCAGGTATTTTATTCTTTTGATTGCAGTTGCAAAAGGAATTGTTTTTTCACTTCTTTTTCTGAAATATCATTATTAGTGAATAGGAAAGCAGTGGATTTTGTACATTTATTTTGTAACCTGCAACTTTATTATATACGTTTATGGTTTCTAACAGCTTTTTGGTGGAGTCCTCAGAGTTTTCTATATAAAGAATCAAGTCATCTGCAAAAAGCGACACTTTTACTTCTTCATTCCCAGTTCAGGTGTCTTTTATTTATTTTTCTTCTTGATTACTCGGGCTAGAATTTCCAACACTATGTTGAATAAAAGTAGTAACAGTGGGCTTATTGTTTTGTTCCTGATTTTGGAGAACTAGCTTTTAGTTTTTCATCGTTGAGTATAAAATTAGCCAAGGGTTTGTCATATACAGTTTTTTTATGTTAAGATTCTTTCCTTCTATATCTATTTTATTGAGTATTTTAATCACAAATGGATATTATACCTTATCAAAAGCTTTTTCTGCATCTACTGAGATCATATAATTTTTATCACTTTTCGTTAATGTGGTATATTACATTGATTGATTTGCATATGTTGAACCATCTTTGTGCCCCTCGTATGAACCCAACTTGGTAGTGCTGTATTATTTTTCTAATGCCTTGCTGTATTTGATTTGCTAATATTTTGTTTAGGATTTTTGCATCTGTATTCATCAGACATTGGTAGTTTTCTTTTTGTGTTATCCTTACCAGGTTTTGGTTTCAAGATTATGTTGGCCTAATCAAATATGTTGGAAATTACTGCCTTTTCAATTTTTTGGAATAGTTTGAGAAGGGTCAGTGTAAATCTTCCTTGAATGTTCAGTAGATTTCACTAATGAAGCATTTTTAATCACACTATTGCTTCTCTCCAATTGCTCCACTTAATAGCTTCCCACTAAGCAGTTTAAAAATATATATTTATTTTTAGGGAAAGGGGATGAGAAGGAGAAAGAGAGGGGTAGAAACACTGATGTGAGAGAGAAACATTGATTGGTTGCATCTGGTACTTGCCCTAACAAGGACAGAACCCACAACCCAGACATGTGCCCTGACTGGGAATTGAACCTGCACCCTTTCAGTTTGCTGGATGATGTCCAACCAACTAAGCCACACTGGTCAGGGCCCCACTAAGTTTTTAATGGGCCACACAATTCTTTGTTATTGATATTTGCTTTCTCTGTCACTGTCTCCTTTTCTCATAATCCCCATACACACTAGTGTGCTATTTGTAAAACATGCCAAACTTGTTCTAACATAAGAATATTACATTTGCTCTTCCCTCTACTTTAGACTCTTAGGATCATCCTCTTTCACCATTCAGATCTC